>APFE031600173.1:95652-178232 GCA_000404065.3 Pinus taeda | reverse complement strand
AGTCCGTAGCTGAGTGCGCAGGGAAGAGTCGAGTCTATAATCGGGAAAGAAAGATAATAAAGAGAAGTTGATTACTAATTCTATGTAATTGATGTGCATTATCTTCTTTCTGTTGATATTCATTTATATATCTCATGCATTGATATAATCACTGAATATGTTCTGATAACTAGAAACCTTACACACACAAGTTAATTAATCGGTTAATTAACGAGGAACTAGGGTATTATATGGGTCACACCCCTAGTAGGGCTGTGCGGAATCCCCACCACAGGTCGTGAAGGGATCACAACTGTTCGCAACAACAGGTCAAACCGTGGACCTCCAAAAGCCCATCAGACATACTAAGGGTGTGGAAACCTGGTTCTAGCACCCTCCCATATCACTTCAAGTGAGACCTCAGTCTGCGCTCTACTGACTGTTGCCGAAAGGGCCAGTAGTATCGAGATTTTCTTGGCTAAATCACCTATGAACATGGGTCAGGCCTCACTAAGCCAACAAATGATTCCATTATCGTGATCGACATCTGCATAAAGGATGTTTGATGTCGTGCCACTGGAACCCTATAAAGAAATAAATTGAATAATGGTTGGATAAGAAGATTCGCGAGTTCGTGGTGCAGGAAAACAAAAATCCATGAGTATCTAAGGAATAGTGGTTGGATCGCTACTTGTACACTGAAATGCACAAAATAAATTTTGAATATTTTCCATCTGAGCTGTATGAGTGGATCGCAAAGTTAACAGATGACTAGGGAAGGTGTAGGGTAAACAAGCCAATAGTGTGGACTCCAAAACTAGTGCACAGAGTAGAAGCCTCAGAATAGAAGATAGCGTGAGCTGTGGACCACTGGCTCGACTGAATAATTGGAGGATTTATCACTGAGTTTGCGGTAGATACGACCATCAGCTATAGCGAGGCCGAGCGATGTTTTCTGAAGGCATGGTGAGGTAAGTACATTAAATCTTTTAACACTTGGATTAAGATGTTATTGTGTGAAAAGCAGGTTATGTGAATAAATTAATGTTTGGTACTACGTGAAGCAGAAATATCTACAAAAGTAGAAGTAGTCAGGACTTGTAAAATAGTCCCTTAATTTCACCCTCATGGGAGAGCGAGGAAGAGCTCATGAAGGTTTCTCCAAGAAGTGTAGTTAGTTTGATAAGGCAGCGAATTTTGCGTTTACCATCTCCACCCACACCGCCACCTGCTACACCCCCCTCACCTCCATCCCCACACACTCCACCTCTGCCACCTCCATATTTCAGTATGGCAAGCGCGATTAAACTACCAGTATTCAAAGGAGTAGGGAATGAAGATCTGAAACAATTTTGGTTTGTAGTAAGAGCAGTATGGGAAGCGTAGGGTGTCATGGATGATAATATCAAAAAGGTTACACTGGTGAGTGTGTTGCAAGATCGACCGTTAACGTGGTATATCAAGCATTCTAATTAGTACCCAAATGCAGGAATTGCAGAGATGAAGACCGCATTGAAAATGGAATTTAGCAAGCAAAAATCAAAGACACAATCAATCATCAGGTTTAAAGAGATCATGATGCTCTTATATGAGACCTCATGGGATCTAGACCAAAGGCTGGCGAGTACAATCCTCAAAGCCAATATGACGTTAACATATGCATAGGATTGCACATGGTTTGTGGCCTCACTTATGCCACACTTAAGGATGGTGCTATCACAACAAAAACTTTCCACCTAGGCCGAAGTGTTGGAGATGGCAATGAGGTTGCATGAGACTCCTATCCAAGACCCTTGATTGGGATTCCAACAGATCCACACGCAGCTACAAAATCTATGTTTGGAAATGCAGAGTTTGAAATAGGATAGGGAATCTAAGCCAGAGGCATGTGTGGAATTATGGTGCATAAAATGCAAGGGTCAAGGCCACGACAAATATCATTGTCCAGTGTCCGCAAACTATTTGGTAGGAGGATGGCCAATGCCATCAAGACCAAAGGCACAAGTGGGGTTGAGCACAGCGTTTACGTTATGGTGCATAATCTGCCAGATAGGAGGAAAACATACGATGGATAATTTTCATATGTTGCAGAATTATATGCAGACGTCCCAACAGTTGTTTTGTAATTTTTGCAGGTTAGTAGGGTATGATGAACACACCTGCAGAAGCTATGAACTAATGATGGATCAGACTCCTGCCTACAGGGTCTGGGTGTTACACAAAAAATTGTCACCATGACTTTCTACAGTTTGTGTGAGTCCATTAACACTCATACATACCTCCTTTGCAAGTCTTAAACCTCAACTCTTCATGTCAAGCCTTGAAAATGGGAGAAAGACCTTAAAAATATCTCAAATCCTGGTTTCGCACTTTCTCCTATCATTTCCTACAGTGCCGCACCCAATGGTCATGTTTCCTACGAATCTCACCGCTCTGTCTATTGAGTAATAGGTGCGAACCCCTGTAAAAGTTAAAAAGGCGTGAGTTCATTCCTAAAAACTCATCTTGGGTCACTTCTAGACACTTCTAGAAGGAATATTAAGCTGGCAAGTCCGCTCCACCTTGGTTCATCCATTCCATAACTAAGGGAGCTAACTCCATGATATGAGGTGCTTATCCCATTGAAGGAGGAACTTATCCCTTCAATGGTGAACCTGCAACTTCCTCCATTTGCACTATAAATTCATGGATTGGGCTAGTTGTAGGGGAGGTTGAAAGCTGAAGATTCTTGAGGGTAAACGCTGCTGAAAACTAGGCTTCCTTTTTGAGCTTGTGAGAGGAGAGATCACATACCTTTCATGTCATTTGGGAAGTGAGTGAGGCTTGTCAAAGTAGAGGAGACTCCTGCTGGACCCTAGAAAGGACTTGTGCAACATCAAGGCAAAGGTTGTAAGGTTCTTTTATTCATAAAGTTAATACAATCAAGTTTGTTTTTCTCAATGAACTGTTTCTAATGGTTTATTTTATGAGCTCCTTGATCTTCATAATGAACATGTTTTGTTATATACAGGTATGCTTTGATGTGTGCTTGTTTGTGTATGCAGGTTATTAAACGAGAACTGCTTGAAGCTGTTGGGATAAAACTGCCTCAAACAAGCATTGGACCGAGGTAAGGTCTATTACACTTCTTAGTATTCATTAATGAATTGAAACATGTTTAGAAAAAAATAGGTTTGCTTGTGCTCTTTGTTGCTAGGTATCATTAGATACTAGGGAGATCGGTCTTGTCCGCAAGAACGATTTATCTGGCCAACAAAGTGGAGTCTGCGACGCCAAAGAAGAGATGACAAAGGTGCAGCTGGAGCTAAATTTCCAGATCGCCGAGATGTGGTTGAAGGCGCAACCTTCCTCTCCCCCAAAAATCAAAGAATAGCTCTCCAACGCTATTGTAGTAGGGTTGCAAGAGATTGGAGGTGCAGTGTACGACTGTACCAACATATTGGAATAGGCACTTGAGGCCCTCACGACTTTGCAGGAGAACCCAAACATCCAGCGATTGGAGATAGAGGTGTGCGAACTCCATTAGCAGTACGACAACATCAGAGGAACTACGTAGACAATAGTCCTCACTTAGCAGCTTGCAAGGATGCATCAAGCCAAGGAATTAAAGGAGCAGGTGGGTGAAACGCACCATAAGGAAGCAGTTCTCAAAGAGTGCGTATAGCCATGGATTGATGAGGCCTTCACAATCATGGAAAATATTGAAGGGAAGCTCGTGCACATTCAGGTGATGCATGTGTAGATGCAGGGCAGCATGCTGGAAATAGAGGTCTCAAAAGAATGGATGCAACAGGTTCAACAAGCAGTAGCTCAGTGCGCTACGAACATCAGGACCGTTCAGGACCAGTTGGAGGGACTCTGCGCCAAGATCGCCGCGCCGATAGAGTGACTCAAGGTTGAGTCACGATGTTTGTGTTGGGGGCCTGTTGGGCATGGAATCCCCCCATGACATGTTTTGGGGCTCAAAGCCCAAGTTTTGAGTGATATTATTGTAAAGCTCTGTGAATTGTGGGCACGGAATGTATGTTAGAGTCATATGGCTGTCCACCCTAAGTTTGAATGTAATGTCGGCCTACCCATGGTCTCCGGACCATGGGATTGTATAAATAGATTGAGGCTCTAAGTTGTAAAGATATAATCAGACGATCATAGAATATAATGGATAGAATGAGATAGCAAAGCCTAGAAGAAGAGTCTAAGTGTGTCTTGGGTTGTAGTAGTAGGAAGAGGCTCTGCAGTTGAGTGCACAGAAGCCTAAAAGAGTCCACAGCTGAGTGCACAGGGAAGAATAGAGTCTGTAACCGAAGGAAGAGAATAATAAAGAGAAGCTTTATTTGAATTCCATGTATCTGTTCTTGAGTTATTACATGTTTGATCTCATTTGCAATTATGTTGTTTATTTACTATGCACACTTATATGAATTGTGAATATTGTTAAGTATAACTGAAAGCTTAAAAATAAGCTAAGTTAATCAACTAATATCAGGCTATTGAGGACTTGGGTAATAACACTGTTCAGCCCCTGAGTACGGATGTGAGGTACGAGTAAGTGCACGTAGTGACATGCGCGCAGGGTCAAACAGTAGACCACTTGAAACCATTAGACATCCTAAGGGTGCAAAAACTTGGTTCTAGCACCCTCCGATACTACTTTGGGTGAGACCTCAGTCTGCGCTCCGCAGAAGGTTTCCGAAAGGGCCAGTAGTATCGAGATTTGTTTGGCTAAATCACCTCTGAACTTGGGTCAGGCCCCAACAAGCCAACATAGGATCATGTTGTTGCAGTATAATTCCTTTCTTGTTGAGAGGGAGTGTTGAAATATGGCAACAAGAATATTCCAATTTAATTCTTCCTTGAATTAAATTGTGAATTAAAATCGAATTTAGTCTTAACAACTACTTGGAAATAATTAACTAAGTTATTTTAACTTAATTAGTTAGAGAAATTCAAGTTAGAAGTCTTTATGAAATCATACAAGAGTTATACCTTAAATTAAGGAGATAAGACTTAAATTAAGGAGATAAGATTGAGTTATATTTGAGTTGTAATTAGTTAACTCAGTTTACTGAGTTAAGTCCAGTTAAATTAGTTCCAAACTATTTGAGGAACTAATAGAGAGTTCAAAATCCGTTGATGCATGTATGCACTCAAATAGCGTACTCCAGTTAACTGAAGATTCTCTCATGAGAAACTCATGGATATCTATTTTGAGAAAGACCCAGTTAAGTTAAAAGTCAAGGACAATGTACTATTAGTTGCATGTTTTTTCCTATAAAGAAAACTCATGCATGCAGAAGGAATAATTCCTTGAGGATTGATCAGATCTGTCAGTGTGTGAGATCAGGAGATCATCCACTTGGTAAATAAATTTTTTCAACTTGGTTGAAGGAGATCATCCCAGAAGAACAATGCAAGGAAATAGGAGCTTGGAGGGTAGAGAGGAAGGCTGGAGAGAAGCCTAGATTGCCTGTGAGAATCTGTGAGGATTGTACTGAGAGTTGGCTAGCTATGAGAGCTAAGGCTTTGTATAATCTCTATGTATTTCCACCTTGTATGATAATACAAATAGTGGGGTTTTTAGCTGAGGCTTTCCCCAAAGTATTTTCATGTGCGTTGTGCATTGATTCTTCTTCTTTTGGTTATATTGTTCAGCTCAATCTTTAAGCTTCCGCAATTTGATAGTAGAAGTAGGTTATAGTATTTTGCTTTGATGTATATTGCATTATCGGGTTAATTAGAGTGAGATTTTAGAGAATTTGAGAATTTCTACACTTGTAATGTGATCTATGAATACCCCCCACTTAAGAGGGAGTGTTGAAGAAAGTGTAACTAGGTTAGGTCTTCATAATGTAATTTTGATATTTGTACTTGTGAAATAAAAGAATTATTATTTTTTTCATTATCAATAATGGGTTTCTTGCCCATTTGATAGGTCAAGAACATGTTTAAGTGCTTCTAGGAAAGTCAAAGAATCAATGTAATTGTTTAATACCCATGTGGGCATGTTACACTATGTAAATATATATATTAAAGTCAAAGAAATATGTCAAAAGAGATCCTCCAAAGTAAAGATAAGTCTCCTCTACAAGTCGGCTCAAAGAAATGAATTTTTGGTGCACCTAAAGTCAAGTCAGCCTCACTAGCTCCAGTCGGCCCAATAGAAGGGAAAAATCCTATATATAGGGCCATTCGACCTCACAACTAGAACATCAATCATCTTTGAAATTAATGAAGAAGTTAGGTTGAAAAAGAAGTGCAAAATAGGAGAATAAAGCTGAATCTAGAGCAACGAAGAAGGAAGAGAAACTCAGTTTTGAAGGGTTGTTTTGGGTTTAATCTCTACCAAATGTATAAAGGAATAAGGGTCATTATGTTTTCATAATATAATCCTAAGTATAGCAACATAAGAAGAGGTATTTTGGATAAAAAAGAGGCTCCAAATAGGCATCCATCTCAAGCGAAGTCTCACCTAAAGTGAAGGAAAGAAGAAGTAAAAGGGGCCAAGTACAAGAAATCAGACCTGCAGTAGGTTAAAAAGGATCAACCTCTAAACTTGGAAATATCTCTCAGGGAAGGTCTCATTCTCTAGCCTATGTATTAAGGAAAAGGAATATTTCCAAGCAAAGTAGAGAAGGAAAGGAAGACACCAAATAAGAGGTCGCTAAAGAGACCTATGGTTTTTGTAGTTTTTGGAGAAGGAGAAAACGAAAGTGCCATCAGTTTCCAGAAGAAGTGCGAGAGAAGAAATCAAGGTGCAGTGTAGAAGAAGGCTTTGATTGAAGAACATAAGGAAAGGTACAAAAGAGAGATTGTGTCTTGTTCTTGGAGGATCTACTGGTTAAGGGTCTAGGGTTTAGGATTTGTCAATTGAAGTTTCAATAAGAGAAATTTGCAGAAGGTTTTCCTCTCTAGGAGAGAGAGGTTTTGTCTTTGCTGAGAGACAAAATCTTGTGTTCTTATCTCTTTTGTTTTGGTAACTGTTTGATGAAGTAAGAGAACCCACACTAATAATAATAAGAGAATATTGTGATAATAAGAAATATTGAAAAGTACATGACAAATAGCTATTATCGTCAAAAGAATCTCACTATAACCCAGATTCCCTAGATTCTTCAACAATATCAAAATTGTAAGATGATAAAATGGCAAATTATGATCTATTAGTCTATTTTCTAACTGACAACTTGTAGCTTTTTTGGCTACTAGTCTTGGTAAAAGGGTTGATTTCACACTTGGTAATGGTGTGAATATAAACATGCTAATCTGCACTTTTGATTCTTTGAATATGTCACTAACATGAGTTTTAGATATGTGAACAACAAGAGGTTCACATGATTCAAATCAACATGCTTGGTGTTTGCATGGCAAGGTAACAAGTCAATTTGTTATGATGACATAACAAACAAATATATGTGCATTCCAATACATAAGAATATTAATTTGCAATAAGAAATAAAAGGATGGATAATAGTGCAGCACGACATAGCATGGACCAATTCCATCATGAGAAAGAAAGGGAAAGTTCCTCTAAAAGAGAAAAAACCTTCAAGATCTTGAAAGATGAATTGAAGAGTTTCAAGGAAGAAAATAAAAGGATCATTAGGAAGTAAAAGGAGAAAGCAATACTGAACATAATGCTGCTACAAAACTTGCCATACATGCAAAGACTGTTGCAACATGTACCAACTTCTGGAAACACAGAAGAATGTCATGATGGCAAGGCCAGAAAGAGGCCTCATAAGGCTAAAGGGAAAGGAAAGATAATTTCATGTTGGTACTGTGGAGAGTAACATCTGATAAGAGACTTCCCTAATAGACAACAAAATAAGAGTAGTTCATGTGAATCTTAGGCACATGAAACAACAACTAGTAACATGGAAGTGAGTGATTCAAAGAAGAGAGAGGAGGGAGCATTCCCTAAAGCTACTCGAAATGTTGGAAAGTCCCTTCTTGAACTATTTAGAGTGGTGTTGAAATTTTGAGGTTGTTATGGACCTTGGGAGAGACTCTAACTCAAAATTTGTGCATATAATGGTGTTGGAGACTCTGAACATTGAAACTCAAGGGATTTAATTTGTTGGGAATATGGATGATGTGTAAAAATGGAATGTTTTGTATTTCTTTATTACAATTGTTCACCACAAATTCCCTATTGCTTTTATTTTGGTCCAGTTTTGTACATATATTTATCATGTGTTTTCTATCGTGGTTTTTATTTATTTTTTTATATTTCTTCTTTCCTTTTGTGGTTTGGTCTTGGTGGTTTTTTGGGTGTGAGAAAGCAACGAAAGGGGCTCTAAAGAAGAGCTGAATAAAAACCCAACCAAAAGTGCAATACCTTGGTTAAACCCTGTGCATAAGATAAATGTAAATTAGGGGGTAGAAGGAGATGAGAAAAAGACTAAAATGGAATTGGCTAAGTCCACTTGAATATGTACGAAACAATGTAACAACTATGAGAATGAAAAAAGAAGGGAGTTCTCTTAGCCAAAATTGTGTATGGATGGGATATACACTCCTTATTCTATCAGTAAGAGTAAATGCAATAAAGGTATAATGATATTTTTTGGTTCGAAAAATCGTTGGCTAAGAACTATAATAATAGTAAGATAAGAGGTTAATCCTTAAAATGTGATAATTGTTTAAATGGTATGAATATGAAATTTGTATTTTTCCACATTTTAAATAACTTAGTGAAGTTATTTAATGGATTGACATGCGACATTTAGAATATCAATTGGGAAAGTGTGCATAGTGACCTATTGTTGTAAATTACCACTATTAATATGTTATTCTTATGCTTCTGACATTTTTTATAAGCATGAATGAAAATGATAAAGGCTAAAAACTGTCAGGTTGTGAATAACATGGAAAAGGACATGCTTGAATTGTATACAAATGAAAAATGCATTTATGAAGTTTTCATTGGTATCTGCAAATAACTAAGTTGAAGAATTTATGATTAATTTGTGGAGTAGAGATTATTTTAGGCACTACTGAGCATTGCAACAATAGGAATGCCATTAACCAATTGGACACATAAAAAGGCTTTAGCTGAAAGTATTGGCAATGAAAACCAAGGTAAAAAGGGGTAAAGGAAAGGAATTGGGTACGCAATAATTCCTTCGATTGAATTCAAAAACCATCGTTTCAATTTAATTCATACCTTGCATGGATACTAGGAAGTGGTATGGTGAAGGTGGGAACCCTCCAATATAAAACATGGCACTAATTCTTGCAATGTCAGCTGAGTGAAATGGAGAATTAAGATGCTAGAAAATTTAGAGATGTGTATTTCTCATTTTGACTTATAAGTTTGTTGGATTTAATTCTTAATTGCATTTTGAAATGATTGGAGTAAATATGTTACACATGTATAATGCAATAACAACATCATTTCAATGTATTTGAATTTAGTTGGAGTGATATAACTATTATGAGTATAATAATTTTGAAGTCACTTTAGGTTGTTGTGAATTTATGCAATTGTGTGTGTGTATGTGTATTTCCAAGGAAAAAATTCATATATTTTATTTATAGTCAAAATAAAATACATTTAAAGTAGATTCCATAACATTCATATGGAACATTGGCCTCAGATAAGTCTACCAGAAGAAACAAAAATATGCATATTCAACATGAAAAATTATACCAAAAGAAAACTTATATAAGTTCAAAAAATGTTAGATGAAAATATATTCTAGGTATTGATAGAAAAAATAGATCTTGGTTGTCCATATATATAATCAGAGATAAACCAAAACAACGAATATGGAGAAAACCATTAAAAATCTAATCCATGATATCCTGTTGAGTCATTTTGGCCTGAAAAAAGCATGTTGCTTGTATAGCTCCTCAAAAAAATAGTAGTTGTACAAATATAAGAAAGATTATATATTATATATATATATATATAATAATATATATATATGAAAAATGACACTACTGGAAACATATGCGCTGATGATGGGAACATATGTGCTAGGTACACACATGGGAATAGTTGGTGGAAATGGATGGTGCCTTAATTTTTCTCTTGGATTTCCCATTGTCCATTATCCAATGCCAAGCTTATATTCAAAAATTTTTATGCCATTTGGTTCTGATCCCTATAGATATGTGTGAAAGATATGTGAGAAAAGGACCTAGATTTCTAAAGAACTTTTTGGTAGAATGGAATGAGCGTGTAATTTTTGAGCCTATAAGTTACTTGCATCCATTTTATAACAACCAAAGAGTACCCATATATATTGATATTTTTAATATGTAGATAAAAATCTTACTATAGTAGAAGATTGAGAGAAAACAACTTGGCGTAATTTTTTGTAACATGATCAATGTTGCGGGAAAATGAGAAGTGTCATTAGGTCAAATAAAAGGTGCCTCCCATGCCTATAAGCGATGGAGCTTGTTGTGATTCCCCGTCAAGAAAAGACAATGGTTTTTCCTTCAAAATTTTCACTTCTTTCCTATTTCTTCTTTGATTGTTAGAGGGAAACTGTGGTATGGAAGATAGTAAAGTAAGAAAATTTACAACTACCCAGATATAATATTGACCTCGGTTTACAAATATGGAGATATTTCTCTCCAACTATATGCCCCAATAGAAAAGTATTGGGAGCTCTCAAAGGTGTTTTGGTAGCTTTCTTCCTAACAAATCTTTAAGGAAATCATCTACTAAGTCCTCGTGCCATGATGGGATGTTTCCTAGAGATTTTTTACCTCTTCCGAGAATCTAATAATAAAAATGTGATTTATGAATAAATGGGGAATGTCTTCAACATTTTCTAAGTAGAGGGGTGTTGTCCTTTGAGATGATTCTAGGTTAATTAATCAAGCCAGAGCATCTAAAATGTTTTGTTTGTTTTAAATTTTTTTGGATGACCAATGTTATTAACGATTTGAAAACAAGTGCTTAAACTTTAGCACTCGCCAAATAGAATGAAAGGGTTACTTATTTGTCTAAAAATAGTTAATTGATTTTAATTGAGTTAATAGCATATTCTTAAGGAATTACAACTTACTAAATATTCAAACAGAATATTTAATTGATTATAAGAAGGAATGCAGGTAAACACTGTTTCCTTGGTCAACAAAATGTATTTAATCTAATGCAGATGGGTGTGACAATTTATTGATATAGAGGAGTTTATAATAACATATATTTTTATAAACTACTCTCCAATTATTGCTTATAACTTCGCAGGGGAATTAAGATGGACATACATTCAGTTTGATCTTAACCATCTCCATAAAGACTTAAATACATTAATAAAAACATAATGAAATGAACACATAAGAAAAACTCACGAGGAAACAAACTATTTGAGGGAAATCTAGAATCCTTTCATCAATTTGAAGCAAATCTCCAGCTTGATTACAATTATGCTTTGAAATCTCATCCAAGGGTTCAACCCTTAATAACTCGAAGGGAAGAGTTATTTATACATAATGAAAGATCTTCTAGAGACTTTTTTAACAAAATACAAAAATAGTACAAAACTATAGGAATCCTAAAATTGCTGAATGCTGACACTATCTTTAAGGAATATGTTGATGATCTGGTCCCCAAAAAGTGTTGACTAGCTGTCTGTCAATTGGTGATGAAAGTTACTCGATAATTTCACATAAGGGATCCCACCTATGTTCATTTGTTATAGAAAGATTAACCAATTTTTTGTAGACTTCATCAACCTCAATATACTTTTCAAAAGTAGGCTTATTAACAAAGATGTGTTTGATTTCATCCTTAATTATTAAATCATAATCCAAAGCTTCTAAGATTTCGTTCCCTATAATATGACCCTTTATACCTGCAAATATAGCTTTATCAGTTGCAATTGCATAAAGATTTTGATAATATTCCTCCAAACTGATAAACCTGTAGTCCTCTCTAGTGCCACTAATCTTGGTAGTCCTCTCTCATTGAGTAAGTTGAACTTAAAATGAACCCTTTGGACAATAGTTTTGAAGGCTTGGCACTTGGTCTCCAACTGAGTCATGAGATTCTTTTTCTAAAATACCTTCTTAACATCCAAAATGGTATATGTCATGTCCACAATCTGAATATGCTCCAACTCGGATTTGGTTTTTGAATTGAGAACTTTAATCATGTATGTGGCTTTACTTGGTTTATCCTTAAGAAGTTCTCTAACTTGTTTAATAACTGCATGGCACCTATTTATCAACTCTTCCTGTTCAAAAATAATCTGCATGGAGGGCCAAACTTCAGTTATAGCCTAACAGATGTCTGCCCAAATATTTTCCTTGGCTTGGGCCAAACTCATTTTCCAACTCTTATATTCTTCTGGTCAACCTATGGGACTTCTGCATCTCTTGAACATAAAGAGTCTCATTTTTAATCTTCTGAGTCTCAAGATTATTAGATTTCTTGTGAAGCCTTTGATTCTCCTATCTCTGGAGAGACAACTCCTGTAGAAATTTCACACCTATAGATCAAATTGATATATGTTATGTACTAAAGCATAATACTTGATATAGTTCTACAAAATATTAAGCGGAAGCATAATCGATTTCATGAGCAACATCAAGCATAAACATATATAACTGATCAAGAGAAATAATAAACTATAACACAAGATATATCACTGGGGAAAGCACCAGCATAAAACCCGTATCTGTATTATCAATCAAGTGGAAATACTCTTCTATTTACAAAAAGAATCAGCTCAAGAGCTATCCTGTACTCTCTGCAATCAAAAGATGAAGATCATAAACTACCTAGGCCTTAATATATAGGCCACAAGTCCTCCAATATCCTATATTATGTATTTCTCTTGGAAATAGATCCTTCTCCATGCAAGGAATACTTACTAGAAATATCCAAGCATCTGATAGTACACTATCCCTCATCTGAACTCAACTAGGTCTCTGTCTGAACTGACATGCATTAGTTATCCATGAGGGAATGCTCAATTATCTGAAATAATAGTTGTCACATGCATGCAAGAATTAACAAACTATATCTCATTAATTTAACAACTTGTTAAATTAATCTAACTAGACTTGACTAAGTAAAACTAAGTCAACTGATCCTCTCATTATAGAACTCATACTTGATTCCTCAATTAGTGCATGTTCTCACAAAGACTTCAAGTTTAATTTTCCATAACTAATTAACTCATGGAGATTAATTAATTAATATTTTAAGCTGTTGTTAGGACCAAATTTGTTTTTACTTCCTATAGTTAGACTAGAAATGCTATTTTTAGAAGATTCTATTTTTAGAAGTTTCACCTCTCACCCAAGGTGGCCAAAATGCTCATTGGAAAAACTGTTATTTTTAGAAGTGCTATTTTTAGGAGTTCTATTTTTGGCCTATTCTAAATTTAGAATTTCTTGTTGCACACTTTTCAACACTCCCTCTCAATAAGAAAGGGATTATCAGCAACCCCGATCTTGTCTCTATGGAACTCAAACTTGCCCTTTGACTATGCCTTTGTCAAAATTTCTGCATCTTGTTCCTTCGTCGAAATGTATGGCAACATCATGATCCTCTTGACCATGCAATCCCTTAGATGATGATAGCAGATATCTATATGCTTGGACCTGTCATGAAATGTTGGATTCTTAGAGAGTTCAATGCAACTTTGATTATCACAATATATCATGGTAGGATCCATCATCTGACCAAACAATCCCACTAGAATCTTTCTCATCCAAATGGCCTCACATGCAGCCTAACTAGCAGCCATGTATTCAACCTCTTCTAAGCTAAGTGAAACTGATCTTTGTTTCCTGCTATACCAAGAAACCGTAGCTGACCCAAGGTTGAAGATTTCTCTAGAAGTTCTCTTCCTGTCTGATGGACTACCTGCCCAATCTGCATCCGTGAAGCCTTGGAGCTTCACTCCCTTTGTCCACCTATCCCATAATCCGTATTGTGTAGTGCCCCTGAGATATCTCAGCACATGCTTTGCCGCCTTCCAAAATAACTTGGTTGGCTGAACCATAGATTGACTCAGCTGCTTGACCGCAAAGCACAAATCTGGTCATGTGTTCACTCAAGCTACCAAGAAACAGTAGCAGCTACTACCTCACTTGAAGTAGCATCCTTCTTCCTCCAGTTACCTGCTAGAGGAGTCTCCATGGGCTTGCACATCTCCATGTGGAAGCGCCTGAGTATCTCATTGGAATACTTGCCTTGAGACACAAATACTTCCCCATCTCTCTACCACACTTCCATGCCTGGAAAGTAGTGCATGAGGCCCATGTCCTTCATCTCAAACTCTCTTGCAAGGTCCTCCTTGAAAGACTTGATCAACTGATCATCACCTGTCAAAATCAGATCATCGACATAAACTACAATAATCAATAGCTTACCTTCTACCATGATGTGATAGAGGTTTGCATATGCTTCACACTTGGTGAAGCCCAACCCGGTGAAATAGCTGTCGATCCTGGTATACCAAGCACAAGGTGCTTGCTCCAGCCCATACAATTCTTGCTTGAGTCGACACACATGCGACTCATGATTGAAGGTCTCAAATCCCTCAGGCTGCTCTATGCATACCTCTTCCTCAATCTCCCCATTGAGGAAAGTTGTCTTCACATCCATCTGATGGATCTTCCAACCCATCTGTGTTGATAGTGCTAGAAACGATCTGATCGATGAGTACCTTACAATAGGGGCAAAGGTCTCATCATACTCAATCCCCTCCACTTGTGAGAAACCACGGGCAACAAACCTTGCCTTGTGTTTCTCAATACTGCCATCAACTGCATGCTTTACCTTGTAAGGCCATCGGGAAGTAACCACTGATTTGTCCCCCGATCTAGGGAAAACATCTCACACACTATTCCACATGATAGAATCATACTCCTCTACCATCGCATCCACCCAAACTGGTTGCTGCACTGCCTCCTCAAAAGAAGAAGGCTCATTTGCTACACACTCCCCAACCAAGGCCATGTAGCCAGTGTATCTATCAGGATATCTCCTCTATCTGCATTGAGAGGATGGTTGCCCCACATTCTCTCTTGCATCCTGCATCAATCTGTCAGCTTCCCATGAGTGTTTCCACCCATCTCTGGAAGACTCTCCAGTAGTGGTGATCTCCACTACTAGAATCTATGCATGTGGTTGATCCACATCATTAGGAAGCTCCTCCTCCTTAGGAACTAATAGTTCCTTATCATCACCATGCAACTTGAGCTCCCTCTCAAGTGACACTTGCATGGCTCGCTACTCATCAAACTTTAGATCCCTACGCACTACGATCCTCTAACTGGTAGGCAGAAACACACGATAGTTGTGAGGTGTATCCATGTACCCCACAAGTATTCCCAACTCAGCTGTTGGGTATAGCTTCCTCCGAGCATATTTGGTCACATGATAGAGGGATGGTGATCCAAAGATGTGGAAGTGACTCACATCTGGTCGCTTCCCTGAAAAAACCTTTATAGGTGTCTTCATCCCCAACATGCGATGAGGAATTTTGTTCTGAAGATATACTATTGTATTGCATGCCTCAACCCACAGATGAAATGTTAGGCATTGGTCATGCAACATTACTCGAGCTTCTCCCATAATAGACCTGTTCTTCCTTTCAGCCACCCAATTCTGTTGTGGGTTCTGAGGTGCCGTGAGTTCCTGTTTCCTTTTGAAGCACAGAAGTCTTTAAACTGCTGGGAAACATACTCTCCACCGTTATCAATTCGCAAGGCCTTTACTTTCATCCCTGATTCTTTCTCTTCCAAAGCTTTGAACTCACAAAACTTCAAGAAGGTTTGATCCTTCTTTTGCATGAAGTAGATCCAACATCTACGAGAAAAATCATCACCAAAAATAATATAGTACCTATGCTTTTTCGTGGAGGCAGTAGAGAAGGGACCGCATACATCTGAATGAACTTGCTCCAGAACTACTCCTGCTCTACTATCCCGATCATGAACTGAAGCTTTTTCATACTTACCCAAAGTGCAACCTTTGCATGTGCTCGTTTGCTCCAGATTGCACTGGGTAATCCAATAGAAATTTGTTGCATGATCTTCAAGGCCCCATGATGCAAGTGGCCCAGTCTCCTATGCCATAACTCACCAATATCTTGGCCATGCACCACCTCTTCTTTGGAACTCAATGCAGCATAGTCTTCTACCTGTAACTTATAGAGATTCTTAATTTGAATCCCTATCGATTTGGTCTGTCCAGTGCCAATATGCCTTAGGAAATCCTTTCCCAAACTAAAGACTACATCATAGCCTTTATCTTCAAGCATAGCAATGGACACAAGATTCTTTTTCAGCCCTGGTACATACATAACATTAGAAATAGTGAGGGGAGAACCATGTTCCCTCTGAAACAAAACCGTACCTTCACCTGAGACACAATACTTTCTGTCATCACCCATATCGATCCATATCTGGAGATCCTTCTCCTCTAAAGTGCTAAAAATATTCTTGTCACCTGACATGTGGAAAGAGGCTCCACTGTCCAAGTACAAAACACATCCCATTTTGGATGAAAGCATGCATGCAATAAGTGAGAAATCCATCTCAAACTGTGAAGCTAGTGCATCACCATCAGATGCTTTGGAGGAACCTTTCTTGGACTTCTTCTTTGGACAATTAGTAGCATAATGGCCCAACTCATGACAATGAAAGCATCTCACCTTCGACTTGTCAAACTTCTTCCCTCCTTGAGAATAATTGGATTGGGATGCCTTCCCTTTCCCTTTCTTAGCTTTAGATGCTAAAGCCAAGTTCTCTTCATCATCATGTTTTGATGAAGAAGCTCCATCCCTGGTGCTCCGTCTAATCTCCTCTTGCATCAAATCCGACCATAGTCATTCTCAATCTGGCAGTTTGTCCCTTCCATTAACTGAGTCTTGGTAGCTATGCCAGCTCTTCGGAAGGCCAAGGAGTGCTAGATTCACCATATCATCATCAACGGTCATGACCCCTACACTTGCAAGCTCATCCCTGCAGGTGGTGAGCTTGTTCAGGAACGTAGAGATAGTGTCATCCATTTCACACTTTATCTTGCAAAGTTTGTCCTTCAGTGCCAGCTTCCTCTAGTGACTGCTATTCTGATATAAAATTTTCAATGTTTTCCACATTGCATGCAGAGTCTCCTTCCCATGGAGGCTCGAAATTATGTGATCTCGAACTCCCTCCAGGATGATTCTCCTAGCTCTATCCACACACTTCTTCCATTCCACCAGTTGAGTAGCATCAGTAGGCTTAGGGACTTCGTGATCAATGAATTCCTTAAGGATGTTATCTTCCAATACTGCCTCCATGTGATCCTTCCAAGCTATGTAGTTTGAGCTGCCATCAAGGGCATACTCAAGCCTCAAACCATAGAAAGCCATTGGTGAAATAGATGTGATAAGAACTTGAGATGTATATCCCAAATAATAAACTTTGAATTTCTCTTGCTTGTATATTGTTCTTCCTTGATCACCTGTGCTCTGATACCATGTAGAAATTTCACACCTGTAGATCAAACTGATATATGCAATGTACTAAAAAATAATACTTGATCTAGTTCTACAAAACATTAAGCAAAAGAATTATCGATTTCATGAGCAACATCAAGCATAAACACATATCACTGATTAAGAGAAATAATCAACCATAACACAAGATATATCACTAGTGAAAGCACCAGCATAAAAACCCTATATGTATTATCAATCAAGTGGAAATCCTCTTCTATTTACAAAAAGAATTAGCTCAAGAGCTATCCTGTACTCTTTGCAATCAAAAGATGAAGATCATAGACTACCTAGGCCTCAATATATAGGCCACAAGTCCTCCAATCTCCTATATTACATATTTGTCTTGGAAATAGATCCTTCTCCATGTAAGGAATACTTACTAGAAATATCCAAGCATCTAATAGTACACTGTCCCTCATCTGAACTCAACTAGGTATCTGTCTAAACTAACATGCATCAGTTATCCATGAGGGAATGCTCAGTTATATGAAATAATAGTTGTCACATGCATGCAAGCATTAACAAACTATATCTCATTAATTTTACAACTTGTTAAATTAATCTAACTGGACTTGAATAAGTAAAACTAAGTCAACTAATCCTCTCATTATAGAACTCATACTTGATTCCTCCATCAGTGGAGAAAATCAAGGATAAATTCCTCAATCAGTGGGACAACCAATTGTGTGTTCTCACAAAGACTTCAAGTTTAATTTTCCATAACTAATTAACTGATGGAGATTAATTAATTAATATTTTAAACTATTGTTAAGACCAAATTCGTTTTTACTTCCTATAATTAGACCAAGTATTGCTAAAAATAGGAAGGGACCCAAAAGTGCTATTTTTAGAAGATTCTATTTTTAGCAGTTTTACCTCTCACCCAAGGTGGCCAAAATGCTATTTTTAAAAGTGATATTTTTAGGAGTTTTATTTTTAGCACATTCTAAATTTAGCATTTCTTGTTGCACACTTTTCAACAACTCCTCTATGACTATGTTCAAATCACTTGCTTTGATGTATACTCTATTGTTGCTAATGCCGATTCCCTTGCTGTCCTTGACACTATAATAGGTATAGCGGTAATTGGATCTATGGTTACATGGGTAGATTCTTCTTTTTCTTTAAGTAACTTATCAATTTGCTCTTCCATTGTCTTTATTTGTACATTTTTCTTAATGATTAACATGAGCATTTCTTCTTTGTGCTTCTCACTTTCTGTTATTTCCTTGGTTTGAGGATCTTCTGTAGAAGGTAGTTTAAGATTCTTTCTTAATGCTGCAATGTTTGCATTCTTATTTTTAATAATGTCCTCTCCAACTTTAACAGTAGTGGGGTCATGCCCAACTTTGATCACCAAGTCTTCTAATGATTTTACCCTGTTATCCTTTGCCAAAGAGGATATATTTTCTATCTGTATTTGTGACTGTACATTTGAAAGAGCTATCCTTAGTTTTGATAATGCCATAGCAGTGTTAGTCATGGTAGAGAAAAGAATCTCACTAGATTGCCTATGCATGTCCATCTGGCTGATTGGATGTATCTGGTTGGAATCAAAGGAAAATACAGTCTTCTTATAATCCAAAGAAGCCTTTGGAAAAGGAACTTGGGCTTGTATGGATGCCACTTTAATTTTGCCATTTTCACTACCAAAAGTTATCAATAACTTGTGTTTTGAAGTTGATGTCTGTTTCCAAAACTGAGCAAGACATTTGGCTTCAAAGCTTCATTCTTCTGTTTAATTTCAAGGAAATTAGTGAAGATGTTTGGCTCCTCTTACTCACTTACTCCTACAGACTGGGTGATCTCCAACAAATTCTGTGAAACTTAAGAAGAGGATGAAGTGGTTATTGCAATTTCTTCTATCCTTATAGAAACTTGTGAATCATACAAATTGATGATTATAGGCTCTTTCTGACTTTGAGTAGTAGTTCCTTTGGAGTTAGCCCTTGATTTCTTCTGATAGATAATGAATTTTTTTTCACGCTTTTTGACGATGAAGATTCTTCTCTAGGCCTCTTGTCCTGCCTGTGTTGAGAAGTGGGAGTCTAGAGGGTAGAAGGAGGTAAAGTCTGTTCTTCTACTTCCTGAAGTGTATTCTCCTCCCACTGTTCTTGATTTTTGTATTTTTCAATCTCTGGTCTTGAAGTATGATTGTAAGGTGTGGTTTTGAGTTCCACCCTTAAGTTGGAGATTATACTAAATGGGCCATAAGACCAGGTGAAACTTGGTTGGAATCCCATTTGTTTGAATATTTTACCTGCTTCAATACTTGATGATATGGTATTGCAAATAAATGATCCTAGTTGAGACTTGATTTTGAACTAAGATTTCCCCTTTCCTGAAATGAAATGTAGTTCATCCATATTAATCATTTGCCTAATATATTCTAGAGATAAAATTTTCATTGGAACATATTTGGGAAATTTGTATGGAGCTAGTTCACAGGCATACACTCTAATCTCAGTATAATTCTAGTAAATATACTAGTCCCCAGTATTGGCTTGGTCACTCAGATGCAAGATCCTTTTGATTTCTAGACTGATCATAGGCTCGCTCTGGCTTTTGAGAATCTATGCAACTGGATGAATAAAACAATAAATGAAATCTAAAAACTTGAACTCATGAGTTCCCCCTGATCAATGAAGTCCACTATGTGACTGATGGAATCACTTGCTGATCATCCTACTTGTGTACAGTTATAGGCAACATGTCTCCTTGTTAATAAAGGATCATATGCACTAATATAGAGGAATATTTAAATACTCCTTCAGTAGTAAGTTTCATCAATTTTTCATGCATACTTTCAGCCAAAAATTGATTGTAATTATACATGAAAGCAGGTTTGTTTTCTTTGGAAAATATGGATAGATAGCCTAGAAAAGATTCATCTACCCATTGATCTATTTGGTAACCTATCAAGCAAGAAACTAAGGAAATGATGTGTTTAGCTCTCTCAGGGAACATGGATTCTAGATAAGGAGGGTTCTTTTTAGGAAGTTCAACATCTTAAGGAAGAAAGATCTCAAAAAATTGAGCTCTCTGGGGGAAAGTGAGCTTATGGTGTGGATTCATTAAGACAGCAATAGAGAAAAATCTGAGGGAATTATTTTGAAGGATAAGAAGTATTTTATTGATAGTTTTAGGGGTGATGGATATCATAATGTCTCCATTTTGAGATATCACAGTTCTCTGTAAGGGATTATACTTAGCTTGACACTACATGACTAATTCAATAAAATGATGGATGTGAGGAAACATGTAGATGGGCAATAAAGATTCCCATAAGTTGATTTCATGTTCAAAGTCTTGGTAAGTTTGCTTTAACCAATGGTGCAATTTGACTAGAATTCACACACCATTTCTATAATTTTGAAGAAATGGTCAGCTAAGGGAATGTGATCAAGGTCTAGGGTATCAAAGACTTTGGATTTTTCTGTGATGAGGTTTGACTACCAGATGGATGGTATTTTATTTTAGGAGCCATTATTTGCAGAATTATGAGGAAGAAATAACATAAGGTTATGGATGAAAATACCTAACGGAAAGAAGGTTTCTTTCTGATGGTAAATTCAATTATGCCACAGAGCAGAAGTAAGGAGTAGTTGAACTTTAGGAAACTTGAATAAAAGACAAAGCGAAATTAAGTCACCTAATAGGTATGAGGGGATTATTTATAACAAAGAATGCATTACCATTAAAGGGAAGTCATGACTAAGCAAGAGGTTTTTTATTTATGGCCTAAGCGGATTTCAGGGGGGGGGTGTGAAGTGAGGAGGGAGTGACACGTTGTGAGGGGCCCACCTTGAGGAAAATCACTTTTCAGACCCACCCTTGCTGTTATCACGCAACGGTGGAAGGGGGTGCGAAATGGATTCACCGCTATTGATCTGGGTGGGGAAGAGGATCACCGTCCAAAGGTGTTGGCTTATTAGTGCTTCACGACAAACCTACCTTGTTGTTTATGACTTTGGTTGAAAACATAATAAATATTAGATATGTACAAGAATTAATCACCCATAAGAGGTAATTAAGTACTAATCAATCCAACCTTAATATAAATTTGGCTAATTGTGAACTAGTGACAAATCCTTTGCCTAATTTTCTTGTAACCCTAATATAATATATCCTTTGGACAAATTTTGAGAATGTTAGGCCACAATTTATTCTATTCTATCTTATCTAATAATGTTCTACCAAGATTAAACAATTTGGTGAACTTATTCACTATTCTAAAACATAAATTTAAGTGACTTGATCATGATTAAACAATATGATTCAAATCAAAACAACAGGTTGTGGCATTTAAAAAAGTTGCACACAAAACCTTAATTTCTTACAATGTAATTTATTTCTTTGAAGTGGCATTTAAATTGGCTCACTTTTACTAATTTTGATTTTCTTTTGACTGAGTTTCATTTCATCCTTTTTTTTCATTTCTCACTTTCATCTTTTATTCTCTGTTTTTTCATACCCTCTTTTATAAATAAATACTAACTTATCAAAAATAAAGGATGTTACAACATTGGCTCCAACTTGAGACTACTTCCTCCTGCAGGTTGCAAAGAACTTGTAGATCCATGTGCCTTCTCGTTGGGCTAATGGGGTCTTTGTTTAAACAAATACACACCGTACATAAAATAAACTCTCCGATGATATACAATGATGGATGAATGGGGAAATTATCAATACTTAATGTAGTGCTTCAAGTATTTCCCATTGACATGCAATGAGGAATAATGTCCTTCCAACTTCTACAGAACGAAAATGCTATTACCCTTAACCTTAGCAATGCTAAAAGGTCCAAACCAAAGGTTACCAAACTTTCCATGTTTTCCTTTGCCTTCTCTTCTAAAATCCCATCTTATACTAAATCTCCTTCTTTGAAATCTCTTTCCCTAGCTTTTCTATTAAACAAAATTTTCATTTTGTTATGATATTCCGAAGCTTATAATGGACTTCATCTCTATCTTCATTAAGTTCTATAATCTGATTTATTCTTATAAAGAAATCATTAGGCTCTTCATTTGCTTCTTGTAAAAACTTCATGACAGGAAAAACTAAATTTGTGGGAAATATAGCTTCTTTAACATAAACAGGCTTAAAAGGAGATTTACCCATCGATCTCTTTGGTGAAATCTTGTTGGCCCAAAGTGCATAAATGAGATGACTATCCCAACTCCTTTTATGATCCTCCAATTTTTACTTTACAAATTTAACCAAACTCTTATTTGAGGACTCTGCTAGTCCATTTCCCTGTGGATAGTATGGAGTAGAATGATGCAACAAGACTTGGTATTTATGATAGAATTCAATCATCTTGACTCTGTTGAATGTTCCTGCATTATCTGTCACTATTTTTCGGGGGCATCCAAATCTAGACAATATGTATTCTTCAATAAATTTAATAACTACAATGTCAGTTGAATTTCTGACTAGAATGGCCTCTACCCATTTGGTAATGTAATTTGTGGCAGTCAATATCCATCTATGTTGACTACTTGATGGAGGATGAATTTCACCAATGAAATCCAATCCCCATTGAAGGAAAGGTGCTTGGACTAGTACTAGAACTAATGGAAGTGCTACTAATCTCTTCTTTCAGCAAACATATGACATTAAGTACAACTTCTAACCTTTTCTCCCACCTTTGCAAACAGAATAGGCCAATAAAATCCCACTCTTAAAATCTTGTGTGCTTTATCCCTCCAAGCATAGTGCCCTCCACAAATGCCTGCATGAAATTGATCAATGGTCTCTTCTGCCTCATTTCCTGTTAAAAAAAGTAAAAGGATGTTAATAGGATCCTTCTAATACATATTTTCATTACCAATATAGTATTTTATGGCCTTGAACTTCAGTGTTTTGCATTGATTCTTTGTAATTCAGATGGATACTCCAAATCTCTATGAAAATTCACAATATTGGTGTACCAATCAGATAATAAAAATTTCTTATCAATATGAATCAAAATTGATTGGTCTGATGAAGAAGGTTCTTTTGGATTCTTTTGTGTTGGGATTTCAGAAGGTTCTTATGGATTTTTCTGTGTTGGGATTTCAGAAGGTTCTTATGGATTCTTCTCAGTTGGGATTTCAAAAACAGAATTTATTCCCAAGTTCTTACAATTTGACTCAACAAGGAGCTTAGCGAGGCCTTGACCCTTTACCAATTTGGTAGTCTTGATAATGAGATCATACTCTAAAATCTTAGTTATCCATTGCCCTTTCCTTCAATCAGTATCACGCTGAGTCAACATAGTTTTAACAACACTATTGGGTACATAGACAATAATATAAGAATGAAGGAGATAAACTCTAAAAGTTTTCAGGGCTTGAACTAAAGAATAAACCTGTATTCCAATTATGTCATATTTCATCACAACATCTCTCATGATTTTACTAAAAAATGAAATAGGTTGGTCATCTCCATATTTATTCTTTTGCAAAATGATGCAAGAGCATCAAGCTCATTTTCATTTGTAAATATAGAATAAAGAAGGGGTGTGATAATTTTAGATATTTTGTTGTAAATATTATTTTATTTAGAAAAAGAATATGAGTGAATAGTTAGAAAAAGAATGAGGATAGAATTTCTATGGTTTTCCAGTCAAAATTAGGATAAAGATAGGGCATAAAGCTTCCAGCTTTATATCATTGTGTAAAAAGGGAAAAATCATACTTTTTCTAGGAGATAAGCCTGATCTATGTATCCATTATTATTATAAATAGAAGTGGCAGCAAGCTCTCAGATCATCAGAGAGAGGAGCGTGCCAGAGAAGTATTATTATAATTTCCTCTCAGCTCTGTCATGAATGAGTGATTTCCTGTTGAACTATATGCAGGTGGTAAATAAATGAAATGGCCTTTTTATTTCTCGGTTTAATTGCTTGTCTGTGTAATGAAATGCTGGATTGGCTTTACTATTCGGCGATTAATGCTCTGTTGTGTGTTAAATACCTTGTGTGTGTGAACAGTAGATAGAATGGAATCTAATCGCAGCTCTTCAAATTAAAAATCAGTGCCTTGAATTATTATGAGAAGGCATTCTGTGTATGTGTAGCGACTGATGTAGTGATTATGTTATAAAGAAGTGTGAATTAGGAAAAGCGTTGTGAGGTTTTATGGTATGGACAGCGGGACCGTATCTGTGGAATTGCATTGATACAAACCGCAGAATCATTGAAACGTTGGCTTAAAACCTCTGTGTAAATATGTTGATGACGCACTATAAACATGTTTGAAGGTCGGTTTATGACTATAAGTATTTGCATGCGCTATCCCTTAATTGAAACCACTCCGGTTCATTGTGAATTATTGTGCATATTCAATAGCTGAGCGACCACCTATATATATCTATATTGTGGTATTGTTAAATTCCAGGACTGCGTGCATTAATTTTATGGCCAGCGCAATGTCATGAATGGCTTTGGAACGAGTCTCTGATGGATGTACAATTCCCTTTGCAAGTTTAGTTTAAGGATACTGATACGCGCGGAGCTTTTTTTTTAAGATAGCTGTGCTGCCGAGGTATCTGTGTATCGAGTTGAATCCTGGCTTGAGGCACGCGCAGTCTCTATATATATACCTGGTGGAGTTCAAACTGTCGAAGGAGCAACATAATTGTTGTTGTATTCATAGCCTATCGTGGACGGATTTATGTTGAGAGAGCGTTGCTTCCATAGTCTATCTGCGGCAGAGAAATCTCGCAGTGCTTCTGATTCTATACATTTTAAGAAGGTATCTCTATGATTGACTCTGCCTGGAGCGTTTCTTCAAGTTTCTTGGCGTTGATGATGGTAGTGAAGACAAGGTTATTGCAGCGTTGGATGATGTTGGAGTATTTACAGTCAGAGTTTAATGAATAGCCTGTTTTATGTTTATGAATGGAGAAAGCCAAAGTATGAAATCGCCCAGATTGGAGCGTTAGTTGGGCTGTGACTTAATTGCATTTTTAAATTCTTAGTCATAGTAAAATCCTGGGTACATTGAAGGCAGGCCGCCCTGCATCAAGTGGTATCAGAGCCGGAGCAGCTCTTTTTGAAGGTTCAAGTGTTCTTGTTAATTTCATGTGATGATTTTCAGACTGATGAATTTTGATTTACAGGAAGAGTGAAGAAATCTCAGCGGGAGGAAGGAGAAGTGAATGTGGCAGAATCGAAAGATTAAACAGAGGTTGAATAAAGTTTCAGATGAGGGAAGCCTACAGGAGCAGTGGAGGATGCTCAAAAGGTTCCAGCAGAGGAACTATGATTACCAAAAGACCAGATCTGGAGGGAAGGATTGGTGAGGTAAGTGGCAGCAAGAGAGCTTGTTGTGGTAGAGGCTTCATGCAATGCATAGCTGAAGAACTTTTGGTGAAGGAGAAGAATACTAAAAGTCATAAAGGAGACAGACGAAGAGGTTCAGAGAAATGCCACAGAGATGAGATGACTGCAGGAGTTCGAGAAAGAAAGATTGCAAAAATAAAGGCACAGTTACAGGCACTGGAAGAACGGCTGCAGGAGCAGGAAAAGCAGAAAGGAAAATGGATCTTTCCACTGAAGGGAAAGAGAGTGATTTAGCGACAATTGCAGAGGAGGTTGAGGCAAATTCTGATTGCCTTGGTGAGAAAGGGACTTAGAATTATTGTGCCAGAGATGAAATTTGAAAATCCCACATGCAGATATATTAAAAGGAAAGTGTTGAAGGAAGAAGTCAGGACTAAAAAGACTTGCAGTATAAAAACTGATGAGTTGGGTATGTTTGCAGGTGCAGAGGAGGTAACAGTTGATACTGAAAGTTTATGTATGTATGCAGGCGATGATGAGGTGCTTCAGCGATGCTACAGAGAGATTGCATTGTTAGAATACTAGTTGGAGAATCCACAGTATGACAGGGAGATTGCAGAAGAAAGAGGCCAGTGCAGTGAACCAGAAGAAAAAGTTGCAGATGAAGTTACAGATGAAATTGCAGGTGATGAGCCAAAGCATGTTGCAGAGGGATAGGAAGTTTGGGAGGTAGCAACATCTATGGCGACAACGGTAGCAACATCTATGGCGATAGCAGCAGCAACATCCATAATGACAGCTGAGACAACAGTGATAGCAGCAGAAGAGGCACTCAAGCCTTATGATTTTTATTCTAACAATTGTTTTGTGAGTACAGGTCTTACTGGAGAAGCTGGAGAAAGTCTGCTAGACAAAGAAATTAAAATGATGATGTGGAGGATGATGAAAGTATCCTGGAAGAAACCAACAACAGTAAAACAAAGGAGAAGCAGCGAAAGGAAGACAGCAGAAGATTGCAAGAGTGCAGGCAGTGGAGCAATGCAGCATAAAGTGTGGAAACCTGGAGGAAGACAGCGACCAGTGGCACATGGTGACTTGCAGAACAAGATATGGGATCCAAGCATATACAGATCCGAACACATGATCAGGGGATCATGATTAATTTTAAGGTTGGGTGTATGATGCAGGAGCATCAAGCCCGTTTTCATTTGTAAATATAGAATAAAGAAGGGGTGTGATAATTTTAGATATTTTGTTGTAAATATTCTTTTATTTAGAAAAATAATATGAGTGAATAGTTAGAAAAAGAATGAGGATAGAATTTCTATGTTTTTCCAGTCAAAATTAGGATAAAGATAGGGCATAAAGCTTCCAGCTTTATATCATTGTGTAAAAAGGGAAAAATCATACTTTTTCTAGGAGATAAGCCTGATCTATGTATCCATTATTATTATAAATAGAAGTGGCAACAAGCTCTCAGATCATCAGAGAGAGGAGTGTGCCAGAGAAGTATTATTATAATTTCCTCTCAGCGCTGTCATGAATGAGTGATTTCCTGTTGAACTATATGCAGGTGGTAAATAAATGAAATGGCCTTTTTATTTCTCAGTTTAATTGCTTGTCTGTGTAATGAAATGTTGGACTGGATTTACTATTCGGCGATTAATGCTCTGTTGTGTGTTAAATACCTTGTGTGTGTGAACAGTAGATAGAATGGAATCTAATCGCAGCTCTTCAAATTAAAAACCACTGCCTTGAATTATTATGAGAAGGCGTTCTGTGTATGTGCAGCGATTGATGTTGTGATTATGTTATAAAGAATTGTGAATTAGGAAAAGCGCTGTGAGGTTTTATGGTATGGACAGCGGGACCGTATCTGTGGAATTGCATTGATACAAACCGCGGAATCATTGAAACGTTGGCTTAAAACCTGTGTGTAAATATGTTGAGGGCACACTATAAACATGTTTGAAGGCCGGTTTATGACTATAAGTATTTGCATGCGCTATCCCTTAATTGAAACCACTCCGGTTCGTTGTGAATTATTGTGCATATTCAATAGCTGAGTGACCACCTATATATATCTATATTTTGGTATTGTTAAATTCCAGGACTGTGTGCATTAATTGTATGGCCAGTGCAATGTCATGAATGGCTTTGGAACGAGCCTCTGATGGATGTACGATTCCCTTTGCAAGTTTAGTTTAAGGATACTGATACGTGCGGAGTTTTTTTTATAAGATAGCTGTGCTGCCGAGGTATCTGTGTATCGAGTTGAATCCTGGCTTGAGGCACGCGCAGTCTCTATATATATACCTGGTGGAGTTCGAACTGTCGAAGGAGCAGCATAATTGTTGTTGTATTCATAGCCTATCGTGGACGGATTTATGTTCAGAGAGCGTTGCTTCCATAGTCTGTCTGTGGCGGAGAAATCTCGCAGTGCTTCTGATTCTATACATTTTAAGAAGGTATCTCTATGATTGACTCTGCTTGGAGCGTTTTTTCAAGTTTCTTGGCATTGATGATGGTAGTGAAGACAAGGTTATTGCAGCGTTGGATGATGTTGGAGTATTTACAGTCAGAGTTTAATGAATAGCCTGTTTTATGTTTATGAATGGAGAAAGCCAGAGTATGAAACGCCCAGATTGGAGCGTTAGTTGGGCTGTGACTTAATTGCATTTTTAAATTCTTAGTCATAGTAAAATCCTGGGTACATTGCAGGCAGGCCGCCCTGCATCACAAAAGAACAACAACAAAGGTCATTTCAGAGGCGAAAGAAAAGATACTAAATGGTTAAGAATAATATGGGTTGGCTAAAATGGGAGCTTCTTCAGTATCCTTTTTAATATGATCAAATGCATACCTTATAGGGATGATCCATTTAACTTCATGATTCTTTCTCAACATATAAGTGATATCCTTAACTATTTCAACATAATTAGGAATAAACCTTCTTAAAATATTTATTTTCCCTAGGAAAGCTGAATTTCCTTCTTATTCCTTGGTAATGAAAGTGCTTGTATAACTAAAACTCTTTTAGGAGAAATGGCTACTCCTTCCTTAGAAATAGTATGGCCAAGCAATTTTCCTTCCTTGAGTGCAAACAAAGACTTTTCAAGATTAAGGGAAATCCCAAAATTTCTAGATCTGTCAAAAACCTTTCTCAAGTGCTTTAAATGTTTCTGATCATAATTAGAAAAGACAGTAAAATCATCAAGATAAATAACAAAAAAATTGGTTGTCTTTCCCACAAATGCTAAGTACATAGCTCTTTCAAAAGTAGCTCTAGCATTAGTTAACCCAAAAGGCATCCAGGCATACATAAATGTACCCCAAGGAGTTGTGAATGTTGTCTTTTCTCTATCCTCTTGACTAACCATAATATGATTGTATCCAATAAAATCATCTAACCTAGAAATTCTATTAGCTCCTGAAACTTTCTGAATCCATCTTGGGTAATGGATAATTATCTTTCAAAGATGATTTATTAAAATTCCTAAAATCCACACTAGTCTAATTTCACCATTCTTCTTTCTTACTGGAGCTAAATTATCTACCTAATCAAAATATTTCAATGGAACTATAATTTTAGCATCAAGTAGCTTTTTGAGTTCTTTTTCAATAATAGGAAGAAGGACATGATTAATTCTCCTTAATTTTTGCTTAAAAGGTTTAGCCTCTAGTTTTAATGGAAATTTATGTTCAATGAGAGATGTATCATATGTATTTAGTTCATTGTAAGACCAGGAAAAACCATATTTATAGTATTTAAGGAGGGCTAAATATTTGTCTTTGGCTTCCATTGAAAGGGATTTAAAAATTTTAATATTTCTGATTTCTTCAAAAATTCCAATGTTACACATTTCAATATTTTCCTCAGGTGAATTTGATAATGGATTTTTGGGAACATCATTATGATCAAAGATATTTTCAAGAGGGACTAACACTTTAGGAATAAAATGGTTGGATAATTGAATAATTCTATGATCAACAATTTTTTAGTCAAATTGTGGTGTTTGATTTTCCTTATAAACTTCATGATTATCAAGCTCTTTTTCCTCAATTTGCAGGGTTCAAAATTCATCAATTACTTGCAAAAAGGATTTTAACTAGTCATCATCAAATATTGCCAATGTTTAAGATTTTCAGGAATAGATGGTCTATACTTAACTTGAGTTTGATATTGGACAAGCATTTGATTGGGAATTTTAAAAGAACTAGTAGAAACAACCAAGGAATCTGCATGAATTTTTTGATCTCTTGGAATAACAGTGATGTCAAACGCTGAAAAGAAATTATCTATTGAATCCAAAATTTCATTCATATAAGATCTAAGTCTAGGGTTCTTAGTTTGACAAATATTCCTTACTTGTTTGAAAATAAGTTCTGAGTCACTAAATACACTTAGATTCTGCACCTTAAGACTTCTTACTAATTCCAATCCTAGCAGGAAATCTTCATACTCTGCTACATTATTAGTGACATTGAATTCAAGTTTATAGGATTGGGTAATATTTTCTTTGTCTGGTGAAATTAATACAATTCCAGCTCTTGCTCCTTCCTTTGAGCAAGAACCATCAAAGTACAATTTCTAAATATCAGTGTTGATGGTTTTAGGTTTGTCTACAATGTTCTCAATAGTAAGCTGAGTGTTTTGTGAATTATTTGATGATAATTCAAAACATCCAAAGTCTTGATCGACTGCATAAATAGGATGATTCCTAGCTTGATCAAATTTACAAACAGTATTCATGAATCTTACTTCTCTATATTATCTTAGATGATCACCTCCATATATAGGAATGGTAGCATAAGACATGCCCATTTGAAGGCTTCCTCGTAGTTTGGCACAACAAGATCTTGATAATACCATGCCAGATTTGGGCGTGATATTAGTGAATACAATGTCTAAAACCACACTCTTAACAGGGATCTGAGCTAAAGTAACCACTAGATCTTTTATAGGTCCAAGATAGGGTACTTTTTTGGAGTCAAACGTGTATAATTACAGCTGGTTCATGATTGCCTTTGGCATAAGATTATGGGAAGCCCTAGAATCTAACATGCAGTTATATAACAAGAAATCATGGATTTTTAGAGTCACATAAAAAGGTGGTACATTTTCATCAATCATGTCTAATCTAGGACCAAAGACTACTAAAGGTTTTTCATCTTGTAGGCTTATTACATCCCCTTCTACATCAAAACTGGATGAATGGATCCATTTGGAAACTTGGTTTTTATACCCTAGATTCTTTGAAAGATCATTTTAACTATTTCAAGTTCCCTTTCAACAATGAAAGTGGTTAAAACAATTTTATCAATTAGAGTTGTTTCAGCGATTTGATTCAACGGTTGAATTGTTTATATTTGAGTTTAGGTGGATTTGATTTGTGTTTCATTTACAATGGGGTTTTTTGGAGGTCTACTAGGCCTTGAAATGGGTCTTAAATCATATCTCCTATTCAATTCTGCAATTAAAAATTCAAAAAAGGCCTGATATTTTGAAATTTCAGAGTCTTCTTGATCTTGAGAAGACTGATTTAAAGGGAGAGAAACAATAAAATTTTGTAAAGACGAATGATCCAAACTATTTATATCTTCGAAATCAAAGGGTCAATGTCTTATGGTTGCTCATGATCAATCATTAATGGGGGTTGGAGCTATTGACCAACATTTGGTCTTTGCAAAATTTGATTTTGGGGGGCTATTCTGAATTGAGTTTGAGGTATAGTAGCAGTTTCTTGAATTGTTCTAGGCTAAGTTTCTATTTTCAAAATTCTACTTGAAAGGTTTCTAAGTAATGATGTGATCTCATCTATCTTTTGATCTTCATTTTTAGTTTTTGAGGAAGATCCTTCTTCCTTAACTTTCGTTTTCCTTTCATCTTTTTCAACATTAGCTTTACATTTAGCTGATGTTGACCTATTAGCCTCAACTTCTATAACATTTGTTTGCATGTCTTGTAGAATATGCGATGTCCTTTCCCTAAGCATGAATGCAAATTCATCGTCAAATGCTTTAGAAAATATAACTTTTGCTGCTGCTACTGGTGGCTTACAGTCAGGTGGCATCTTATGATAAATTTTATTAAATCTTTTCATGAAATCTCCCATTGGTTCACCATGGTTCCTTTTCAGTGCTTCAAACTATGTAAGATAGTAAACCAGATCCTTATTAACACCCCATTGATTCTTAAATATGTTAGTTAATTCATTCCAAGAATGAATTGAATTAGCCCTCAATTGTCTAAACCAAATCCTAACATTCCCCTCTAGTGATTGAAAAAAAGTCTCATACATAAATCTTCATTTTCAATGTTCATATTATCAGCAAAATCCAAGAAGGCAGCTAAATGATCTTCAACAGACAAACCAATTTCTCCATTAAACCTTGGTAGGTGTTTTAAATGCCCATCAGGAAAATCATTGAGTTGGTTAGGAAGATGTAAAGAAGCATACCTATCTTGAATAATAGGTTTAAAGGTAGCCATATTTGAAGATGAATATTAATCAATAGAAGAGGTGGAAGATGATGTAGTGGAGGATGAAGTGGAAGATGGTGAAGTTGTAGGTGAAGATGGAGGTGTAATGCTAGGAGGAGGAGGATAAGAAAGTGGAGGATCCCTAAAAGTTTTTAAAGGTGTTTTGATAACTAGCTTCTAAACCTTTGTTTCAACTTCTTCTTTATTTTCAAACAAAGGGTTTGAATATACAGAAAAAAGTTTCCTCAGGTTGGGCAGAAGTAAATGGAAATGTATAATGAGTGGAAGAGATACAATTCTAGTAAATGTACATCTAATTATTCTTCTAACTTGGGTGAATCTGAAAATATTTCAGGGATTTTATATGATTCCAAAGAATGGACTAAGAGTTCTGACTGTAGATCAACCCCTTTAGATAATAGTTCTAAAACCCTAGGTGTTAGATCAGCCAAGTCTAATTGGGGTGGAATAGACCTAAAGGGATCAAAAGTTGAAATATATTTAGGCTATAAGGTTATAAAAGAAGAAGAGGAAGCCTCAAGTATCCTTCTAAAAGAGGCTTCTCTTACCAGTCTCTCTGGATTAGATGATCTGAATTGGCTCCATGAAAATTATCAAAGTGCTATGATTGTATCAAATCAAGACAGACTTAAAAAACTTGTGAACAAAGAGCTATTAGGAAGACCTCTAGATAGTGGCAGTTTGGAGCCAACAAGGAATGATGAGGACCTCGGTCAAAGTGCGCTAACCGAGGCCCATGGAGACCATGCAAGATGCAAACTAGCAGTTAGGAAGTCTAGATCGGAAAACAGAGACCGTTTCTGATGCACGATTAGCGCTAGGCAAAACCCCTGGAGAAGGAAAATCCTCGAGCGCTCAGTCGCATGGGAAGCTGGGAAACCATAGGGAAAGTGATAAAGAAAAAGGCGGGCCCCACGCTCTAAAACCGACGGAATATCGGAGGCATGTTGGGCGGTAAGTGGATTTGGTAGGAGAAAAAGCGATTCCACACATTGCATGATGCGTGTCCAGCAAATGAGAGAGAAAACCGCCTCTCATTGCAGGCTAACAGTCGAGCAAGTCAACCACGCAATAAGAGCAAACACTGTAGGATCTGGGGGCTCTAGATTTGATGGCGGAGATTACGCCCGACGAATGACCAGATCTAGAGGGAGAATTAGGTTGCAACGTATAAAAGTTTGAAGTTCGATTTGACCGCTGAGTTGGTGGATGAATCATTACACAACGTTACCGAAATATCGAACCATTTGAGGAAGAGTTGGCACAGTTTGTGAGAGGACAAATGGCCACATCCTTGCAAGATGTTACACAGTGGTGATGACACAGAGGTAGGGAACTCCAAGCGAACAGTCGTAGGTGATCCGAAGGGGCGGAAGAGGAAGCGAACAATCGTGAGCCATATTGGCTTTAAGCCATGAACATATAGAGAACGAAAAGGGAGCGCGAAGCAAGAGTGAAGCGAGCACTGTAAGAAAGAAGGAGCCAGTGAGACAGAGAGACAGAATAGAGAATAAGCAAGAAGCAGAAAACAGAGAGTTGAGCTAACCTGCAGAGTAAGGTAGCATCGATTAGACAGAGGGCTTGAGAGGTTCGAGCAATCCTTGAGAGGATATCTATCGGGAACTGGGTACCAAATTGGACTCATCCCATTCAAGACCAGTTGAGGTTGAGACTTAGTAAGGAAGAGTCTGTGCATTCTAGTGGCTTGGGGAATCTAAGAACCACCCTACTAAGCATCATCTGTTTCAGGAGACTCAAATTGAGCTCCTCATTGTAAAATCTCTGCTTTAAAGATGCAATAAGAAACTGAAAGCTGGACCAAAGACGTAGCCCAGGAGGATTGGGTGAACTCCTTGTTAATTTGTTGTGTTCTTGTATTTGCTTACTGTGTTTCTCTTACTGTTTTCCATTTTCTATTGTTTGTGTATTTTGCAATTTGATGATTCCATTGCCTAAGATAACATAGAAACACACCATCACATGAGTATGTAATACCTTCATTCATTAATTAATTAACTGAGATCACTCGCAAGTGATTTTCAGATCAAGTGGTATCAGAGTCCAAGGCTGTTAACGTTAGACAAGCTTGTGTTGGATTTAGCTATTGAATGCTAACTATATCAAAGCTCAAATTAGGAGAAGGAGAGTTGGTCGAAACTAACCCTAAAATTGGGAGAGTCTGTCCTCGAAAGAAAATGTTAGAGGAAGGTTCTATGGCGCCAGACCCTCGATTCATAGATAGTCTCCTAGCCATAAAGTCCATGGTAGAGGAAATGTATAGGGACTTTAGAAAACACAAAGATGAAGATTCATTAGGCTCCAAACAAGATAAAGGAGAAGATGAGTCTCACTTCCATGACCACTCAAAAGGAAAGGGGAAAGAAGAAATCTTTCTCATACCTCCTAATAGCCCTAAACATAAAAAGAAGGCATCTTTGATTCAACTGGATGTTAAATTTTATTTACCTATATACGATGGAGATTTGAATGCAAAAAAATCTGAACAATTGGATTAGACAAATTGATGCTTATTGCAGAGTGCAGAGTATCGATTCAGATAAGAGCAAGATTCAGCTGGCAAGCCTACGCCTTGGAGGCACTGCCTTGGTTTGGTGGGAAGGAAGGACCCAAGTTGACCTGAAGAGACATGGTAAGACTATCTCTGTCTGAAGTGAATTTGTTTCTGCAATCAAAAAATAGTTCTAACCATTGGCCTACATGCAGCAAGCCATGATGGGCTGGCAAACTCTTTGATAGTTGAAAGGGCAAAGTGTACAGGGATACACTCAAGAATTTAGAAAGAGAGCATTGATTCTAGGAATCTCATTAGACTCACCTGAGACTTTGTTGAAGTACATTGGTGGTCTACTCAGCTACATGAGGCACACTATCCTCATGTTTAATCCCACTAGTATAGATGAGGTATCTATTCAAGCTACTCATCTAGAAGCTAGAGGAAAGAATGGAAGTACAGAAGTTGGGGGATCATCCCAACCCACTGCAAGTAGGAATAAGGAGAAAATAAAGTAGAAATGGAAAGCAAGGAAGGCTAACACTACACAGAAAATCAAGGCTTCATGCACTCACTGTAAAAAGGATGGGTGTGATGATGAGCAATGTTGGATTCTACATCTAGAGTTGAGACCTAAGAAGTTCAAGGGAAAGAATAAGAAGACTTCTATAGCTATTCAAAAAGACTTGGGGTCAGAATTAGGAGATGAAACAACTATTGCAGCCATAGGTATAAGAGGTAAGAATTCTGAAGCATCTACTACTAATTTTGCACGATCTACTATTCATGAAGAAAATGAGAGAAAAAGACATGAGCTTTTCCATATTCGAGTTATTTACAAACATCAAAATATTGATACTTTGTCTGATAGTGGCTCACAAGTAAATTTAATTTCTTAAGCAATTGTAAAGAAGTTGGGATTAGTGACTACACCTCACAAGAAACCATACCCATTAGGATGGTTAAATGATAAAGCACAACTACAAGTGACTAGACAATGCAAACTCAAGTTTTTTTTGGGTCAAAATTTGTAGATGAGGTTGAGTTAGACATAATTCCTTTGGATATATGTGTAATTTTTTTAGGAAGTCCTTACTTGTATGACATAAAAGCTATTTTCTATAGAGCCGAGAACAAGTATCTACTTGTTAAATATGGAACCGAATACTTTGTAAGAGTTCATAAGCTCAAGAATAATTATACTCTCATAAACTCAAGGTGGATGAAAAGAATGATAAATTCATGCAAACAATTCTTACTGATGGTTGTAAAGGAAAAGAAACCTAATAAAACCAATGTATTTGAGGGTTGTAATGCTAAACAACAAGCTGATTTAGAAAAGGTTGTTTCAGAGTATGATATCTTGTTTCAAGAACCTAAAGGTCTTCCACCCAAAAAGGAAATAGTGCATTATATTATTTTGTAGCAAGATGCTCCATTGCCTAACATTGGAATGTACAGATTGTCCGCTTTAGAGAATGCATAAATCAAGAAGCAGGTGTAGGAGTTGCTTGAGAAAGGGTTCATCAGACCTAGCACATCACCATGTGGGTCACCAATCATTTTGGTGAGAAATAAAGATGGCTTGTGGAGAATGTGCATTGATTATTGAGCACTGAATAAGATAACAATCAAAAATCGTTATCCCCTTCCTCGCATCGATGATATTTTAGATCAATTGAAAGAAGTTGTTTATTTTTCCAAGCTAGACTTGCACAGTGGATACCATCAGGTCAGAGTTGCAGAACAAGATGTGTGGAAGATTGCTTTCAAAACAAAGTAGGGATTGTATGAGTGGCTGGTTATGCCTTTTGACTTAACTAATGCTCCTGCTACTTACATGATATTAATGAATAATGTACTCAAACCTTTTCTTTATGATTTGTTATTGTGTATCTGGATGACATTCTGATATTTAGAAAAATGTGGGAAGAACACTTAAAGCATGTTAAGCAGACACTAGATGTTTTGAAAAGAGAAAAAATTTATGTTAAACTATCAAAATGTGAATTTGGAAAAACATATTTGAATTATTTGGGACATATAGTAGGGGGTGGTGAATTGAAGATAGATCCCTCTAAGGTGGCAGTCATTGTGAACTGGCCTAAGCCCAAATCTGCTACAGAACTTAGAAGCTTCTTAGGAGCAACACAATATTGGAGGAAGTTCATTTCTAACTTTTCCTTAATTGCAGCTCCCTTACATGCTTTAACAGGATTGAACAAGGTGTTTTAGTGGGAAGGAAAACATTAGAAAGCCTCCGACACCTTGAAAGAAAAGATTAGTACAACACTTGTACTAGCATTGCTTGATATTCAAAGACCATTTGAGATCCAAACAGATGCCAATGATTATGCCATGGGAGAAGTGTTGATACAACTTGGTAAACCCATATGTTATCATTTGAGACATTTAATTCTGCAGTAGTTAACTATCTTACATATGATAAAGAATTTTATGCATTAGTACAAAGTGTGAAAAAGTGGAAACATTACTTAATGGGCAAAGAGAGAGTAATACATACTGATCATCAACCACTTCAATATCTACACTCCCAAACTAAGTTTCAGCAATCAAGGCACTATAGATGGGTGGGTTTTCTACAACAGTTTCATTTAGTCATCAGATATAAAAAGGGCATACACAATAAAGTTGCAGATATGTTATCTAGACCAATTATAAAAGCATCCACTATATTTAAGCATAATTCTGTGTTACATGAGAGTTACATTGAACAATATGCTCAAGATATACTTTAAAGATGTATATGAAAGTTTAAGTCAAGGCAAATGAGTAGAAGAATTGGATTATCATGTAATGGACCAACTCTTATATCATTGTGGGAAGTTATGCATTCCACAAAATGAAAGAGTAAAGATAATTCGAGAAGCACACACTTCTCTAATATCAGGTCACTTTGGGGTAAGTAAACAGTTGCACAACTGCAAAGATTTTGTTATTGGCCAAAAATGAACGAGACAATTTCTAGATATGTAAGAGGGTGTACTATGTGTGATAAAGCAAGCCAAGCAATAGAAAATGATTACCAGTTCCTTACATACACTCCATTACCAGTTCCTTCTCACCCTTGGGAAAGTGTTTCCATGGATTTTGTTGGAGGAATGCCTAAATCTAGGAAAGATCATGATTATCTATATGTTATTGTGGTAGGTTCAACAAAATTTCTATTTTGATGCCTTGTAATAAATAGATTACAGCTGAACAAACTACAAAACTATTCTTTCAACATGTATGGGTTCATTTTGGATTACCCACTTCCATTGTATCTGATCAAGACACCAAATTTTTGGGGAAGTTTTGGTCAAGTCTGTGGGAACTGATGGACACCAAACTGAAGAAAAGCACAGCTTTTCATCCACAAACTGATGGCCAGACAGAAGTAGTTAATAGGATAGTGATCCAGTTACTCAGGGGATATTGCGGCAAGCATCCTAAGCTTTGGGATGAACATTTATGTTATGTGCAGCATGCTTACAACAGAGCAAAACATTCTTCTACACAACGATCTCCTTTTGAGACCTGTTTTGGTTTCACATTAAGGTCTCCTTTGGATTTTGTCTTTGGTAAAGAAACCACAGTTGAGGGAGACAGTGATGTGGACAGGGAAACTAGGTTCCTTGAACAGATCCAAGAGATCCACTAGGCAGTACATAAACAATTGGAAAAGAGCCAAGCCAAATACAAGGCAAGGCATGACAAGCATTGGATGGAGCATAGTTTCCAAGTTGGTGACCAAGTCTAGCTATATATCAGTGAGGACAGGATGCAAGGTGAAGGTAAAAATCTAAAGCCTATCAGGTATGGACCGTTCAAGATATTTGAGAAGATTGGTGAGAGTGCTTTTTGCCTTGATCTACTAGCTTACATGCACATCTACTCAGTCATAAATTCAGATTGCTTGAGATTGTTTGAACCTTCACTAATTGAAGATCTCAAAGATCAAGTTAATTGCCTTCTATTGATGACCTGTTACCTGAATATCTTCATGAATTGCAGGAAGATATAGTTCTAGACAGGAAGGTGAGGATGACGTGAAGGGGAGATGTTGAGTACGTCAGAGTTTGGCTCAAGGGTTCAAAGCCGAGCAGTGCAAAGTGGACAGAGATTGGACAAGTGAGACAATTGTACCCTCACTTAGTCGATTCTTGAAAACCAACGTTTGGTGGTCCAAAAGATTTTTCAATGGGAAGGCCATGATCCGAATTGGATCCATGAAAATTATCAAAGTGCTATGACTGTATCAAATCAGGACAGACTTCAAAAACTTGTGAACAAAGAGCTATCAGGAAGAGCTCTAGATAGTGGCAGTTTGTAGCCAGCAAGGAATGATGAGGACCTTGGTCAAAGCACAATGACCGAGGCCCATGGAGACTATGCAGGACACAAACTAGCAGTTAGGAAGTCCGGATCAGAAAGCGGAGGCCATTTCTGATGCATGATTAGCGCTTAGTGCTAATCACGCATCGCTTGGAAAAACCCCTCGACAAGGAAAAGCCCCGAGCGCTCGGTCAAATGGGTAGCTAGGAAACTATAGGGAAAGTGCTAAAGAAAAAGGTGGGCCCCACGCTCCAAAACTGGTAAAATATTGGAGGCATGTTGGGCGGTAAGTGGACTTGGCAGGAGAATGAGTGGTTCCACACATTGCACGATGTGTTTCCAGTGGATGAGAGAGAAAACCGCCTCTCATCATGGGCTAATGGTCAAACAATTCAACCGAGTGATAAGAGCGAACACCGTAGGATTTGGGGGCTCCAGATTTGACGGTGGAGTTTGTGCTCAATGAATGACTTGATCTAGAGGGAGAATCGAGTTGCGGCGTATAAAATTCTGAAGTCTAATTTAACCACTAAGTTGGAAGATGAATGATTACACAACGTAACCGAAATACCGAACTGTTTGAGGAAGAGATGGTGCAGTTTGTGAGAGGAAAAGTGGCCACTTCCTTGTGAGACGTTACATAGTGGCAATGACGCAGAGGTAGGGAACTCCAAGCGAACAACAATAGGTGATCTAAAGGGGTGGAAGAGGAAGCGAATAGCCATGAGCCGTATTGGCTTTAAGCCATGAACAGATAGAGAAATAAAAGGGAGTGCAAAGTGAGCATTGTAATAAAGAAGGAGACAGTGAGATAGAGAGACAGAATAGAGAATAAGCAAGAAGCATAAAACAGAGAGTCGAGCTAACCTGCAGAGTAAGGTAGCATTGAGCAGACAGATGGATTGAGAGGTTCAATCAATCCTTGAGAGGATATTTGTCGAGAACTGGGTACCAACTTGGACTCATCCCATTCAAGACCAGTTGAGGTCGAGACTTAGTAAGGAAGATTCTGTGCACTCTAATGGCTTGGGGAATCCAAGAACCACCATGCTAAGCATCATCTATTTCAGGAGACTCAAATTGAGCTCCTCATTGTAAAAACTCTGCTTTAAAGACACAATGAGAAAAGGCCACCACTGAAATCTCGACCGGAGACGTAGCCCAGGAGGATTGGGTGAACTCCTTGTTAATTTGTTGTATTCTTGTATTTGCTTACTGTGTTTCTCTTACTGTTTTCCGTTTTCAAGTGTCTGTGTATTTTTCAATCTGATCGATCCATTGCCTAAGATAACATAGACACACACTAGCACATGAGTCTGTAATACCTTCATTCATTAATTAATTAACTGGGGTCACTCATGAGTGATTTTCAGATCATTAGATAATGGAGAAACAATTTGAGAATCAAAATCAGATATGGTATGTGTTGAACGATCCAGCTTGGGTTTGTGGAGTCACTAGGAGAAATATTTTAACCTATAATTACTTTATTCACCTTAAATAAAATGTCTTAATTGTTGTCCCAGGGAAAATAACTCAATTTCATTCCTCTGCAATAGCACCAATTTGATGTTGTCCTTTGAGATGATTCTAGGTTAATTAATCATGCTGGAGTGATCCAAGATAGATTCAGCATAGCCTATAGATCAAAATCCTTCGAATACAGGTGAAAGTGGAAAAATGTTGAAGAGAGCATTAAAACAAATCCAATGGTGCAAACCGCATGCAAATCCGAGTTCGGATAAGGAAATTAGAGCTAATCAAAGATTCAAGTCAAAAGTCAATGCCTACGTCAGCAAGACAGGTGGAAACCCGGGAAAGAGTCACATGTTCTTGATGATGTAAGCACAAAAGATGATGTGGTAGTCGATGATTGGTTCAGATCACATGCAATGGGGATTAGCAAACAAGTGTGGAGATTGTTCGATCAAAGGAGATTGACACATATCGCGCCGAAACATGCAACCTTGTTATCTTGGAAAACATATGCGATAAAATTATGAGAAAGGAGCTAAACTCTTTGAGTTTCGACAGAAGGGTGGTAAATTGTTTATCGCATGCCCTCAAGGCAAGAAGTAGTTTTAGACCAGGATCACGTGATTCCACTCGTCACATGACACGTAGCCTCCTGAAAACCACTTTTTCACGTGTCTTCGAAGAATTAGTAAACATACTAGTTGGAGTGTGAAACTGCGCGAAATCCGTCAGATCCCACAGGATAGTTCAATAGTGCAGGTTGTCTAGATTAGTTGATGAGCAGGATGTGACAACCATCAGATGGTTTATTCTTGAGATTAGTGTCGGGGAAAGGTTTGACGGTTGGGGTCCACCCCGCGCCCGCCAGTCCTTTGGTTAATATGATATTTTTAATGTAATGTATTATTCCTTGATTAACATAATTTGTAACTGTACATGTTATATAAACACCATAACACAGAAAAGTTGAGAGAGGAGTGTATTATGAACCATTCTAGGGGGTCTAGAGGTCAAAGTGACTAGTACGGTCGAGTGTACGCTCTTTTCAACTCGAAGATTCGAGCGGAAAATAGTGGTGAGATCCATTTTTGTGTTTGAGACTCTATTTTTGAGCTCACACCTGTAAAAATCATTTGAAGACATAACAAAGAGGTTAGCACTGGAATCTAGGACTAGGAAACATAGCTAGGAAGTCTAGTGAACTCCTTTATCAATTTTGGTTGTGTTGATGTGTTTTTATTGTGTTCTATAATTGTTAAAGTGTCTTGTGTTATTCACAATATTTTTGGTCCATTGCACTAAGTAATATAGACAACTCCACACATAGTCTGTAATACCTTTATCAATTTCAGATTAAGTGGTATTAGAGCTTTAGGTTTTTAAGGTTTGACAAGTATGTGTGGAGATTTGAATGCTGACTAGGTTAAGGCTTGGATGAGGTGAAGGAGAACTTGTTGAGGCGAATCCAAAGATTGGAAGGGTCTATTCACGAAGAAGGATGGCAGATGAAGCTCCACTTGGGCTAGAATCCCAGTTCTTGGATAACTTCATGATGATACATGCTATGGTGGAAGAGATGTATCATGAGTTTAAAAAGGGTAGAGGTGAAGGCACTTCATCACGTAGACCAGACAAAGGAGCAGATGAATCTTTTCTTTTTGTCCCTCCAGAGAAAGAAGATAAGGAAGATAAAGGAAAAGGAGGAATGCAGCCTCCACCATCTCCTGCATCATCACCATCATTGTCATCATCATCGTTTTCTTCTCATAAAACTAGTTCTTCTAAGAATAAGAAAAAGAAAACCTCTTTGATCAAATTAGATGTAAAATTTGATTTACCAATTTATGATGGAGAACTTAATGCAGAAAAGATTGATAATTGGATAAGGCAAATTGATGTATATTGCAGGGTGCAAAAATTTGATTTAGAAAGGAAGAAGATCCAACTGGCTGGCCTTCGTCTTGGAGGAACTGAAATTATGTGGTGGGAAGGCAAGACACAAGAAGATATTCAAAAACATGGTAAAATCATTTCAACTTGGAATGAATTTGTTTCTGCCAAAGCAATTTTATCCTTTGGCTTATATGTAGTAAGCAATGATGAGTTGGCAAACAATACATCAACTAAAGGGTCAAAATGTACAAAGTTATACTCAAGAAGTTCCAAAATAGCTTTAACATTAGGCATATCATTGGACTCACAAGAGACATTGTTAAAATATATAGGTGGTCTTCATAGTTATTTGAAGCATACTATACTTATGTTTAATCCCACTAGCTTAGATGATGTGTCAGTCCAAGCAACTCACCTATAGGCTAGAGGTAAAAATGTAAACACAGATGTTGGGAAATCATCCAAATCTACTTAGGATAAGAATAAAGGAAAGAAGAAACGAAATTGGAAGGAGAGGAAAACAAACACTGTAAAGAAGGATAAACATTCATGCACTCATTGTAAGAAGGAAGGACACGATGACGCACATTGTTGGTCTTTGCATCCAGAATTGAAGCCTAAGAAGTTCGGGGTTAAAGAGAAAAATAATGCTACTGCTATTCAAAAGGACATGGGGTCAGACTCAGGTGACGAAACAACAATTATAGCCACAGGTATAAAAGGTAAATATTTTGAAGCATCTACAAGTAATTCTTCACATTCTATTGATAATGAAAGTAATGAGAGGAAAATAAATGAGCTATTTCATATTAGAGTCACTTCCAAGCACACTAAAATTGATACTTTATTTGATAGTGGGTCACAAGTTAATTTGATTTCTGAGACAATCGTAAAGAAGTTGGGTGTAGAAACAAAACCTCATAAAAATCCATATCCATTAGGTTGGGTGTGTGATAAAACAAAGCTACAAGTTACGAGACAATGTAAACTTCGGTTTTCTATTGGGTCAACATTTGTAGATGAGGTTGAGTTAGACATAGTCCCATTAGACATATGTGGAATTGTATTAGGAAGTCCATACTTGTACGATAGAAAAGCTATCTTCTATTGAGTTGAAAATAAGTATCAACTTACTGAGGGTGGAATTGAATATATTGTAAGGGCTCATAAACTTAAAGATAACTTCACTCTCATAAATTCAGGACATATGAAAAGAATTGTAAATTCAAGTAAGCGATTTTTACTAATGATTGTAAAAGAAAAGGATCTTGATAAATCCGATGCATTTCAAGGCTGTAATCCTAAACAAAAAGTAGATCTAGTTAAAGTTATTTCTGATTATGATATTCTATTTAAAGAGCCTAAGGGGCTTCCACCCAAGTGGGAGATAGCACATGATATTTATTTGCAGCAAGATGCTCCACTACCTAACGTTGTAATGTACATGTTATCAGCTCTAGAGAACGTAGAGATAAAGAAGTACGTGCAGGAGTTACTCGATAAAGGGTTTATTAAACCAAGCACATCATCGTACAAATCACCAATTGTGTTGGTGCAAAAGAAAGACGGTTCGTGGAGAATGTGCATTGATTTTAGGGCACTAAATAAAATCACGATAAAGAATCATTATCCTCTTCCTTGTATTGATGATTTATTAGATCAATTAAAATATGTAATTTACTTTTCTAAATTAGACTTGTGAAGCAGCTACCATCAGATTAGAGTTGCAAAACAATATGTATGGAAAACTGCTTTCAAGACGAAGTAAGGAATTTATGAGTGGTTGGTTATGCCTTTTGGCTTAACTAATTCTCCTGCTACATTTATGTAAGTCATGAATGATGTATTTAGACCATTTATTGATGATTTTGTAATAGTCTATTTAGATGACATTCTTGTTTTTAGTAGGGCATGGGATGAACATGTAAAGCATGTAAATCAGGTTTTAGATGTTTTGAAAAGAGAAAATCTCTATGTGAAGCCGTCAAAATGTGAATTTGGAAGCACATCTTTGAATTATTTGGGTTATATTGTAGGGCACGGTGAATTGAAGATAGATCCCTCTAAGGTTGAATTCATTGTGAACTAGCCTAAACCCAAATATGCTACAAAAGTTAGAAGTTTCTTAGGGGCATCGCAATATTGGAGAAATTTTATTGCTAACTTTTCATTGATTGCAACTCCTTTACATGCTTTTGTTGGGTAGTGGAGGTCCCGCGCAACGGTTTTTGGGCTTAAAGCATATAAGTTGGGGTAATAATATTGTAAATCTCCGAAAAGCGCAAAGAATGAAATGTAATAGGTCGAGTCAAAGGGTTGTCCACCCAAAAATAATATAGAATAATAGGAAGTAAGTCGGCCTGCCCATGGTCTGCGGACCATGGGAATGTATAAGTAGAGCGAGGCTCTTAGGGTAGAAACTAGTTCTTGTTTTTGGTTGATCTAGAATGTATGGGTTTGTAAAGCCAATAATGTATCTGAGTCTATAAGTCTGATTCAGGTTGGAGAGTAGTGGAGTAGGCTCTACAGATATGTATATAGAGGCCTGGTAGATTTTGCAACTGTGTGCGCGGACCCTTGTAGCTGAGTGCGCAAGGCGGAAAGTGGATTGTATTGAACAAAGATATCAATAAAACTAAGTTGGTTCTGAAATATTGTGGATCTGGTTAATTTCTGGTTTATATATCCATTTTTATCTGTGTGCTTATGCTTATGTTCTGAGTTTTGCAAATCTATAACATTTCTGGGTGAGCCTACTGGTTATCTCAATTAAATGTTTGCTTAAAGACTGTAAGAAGTAGATCTAATCTATAACAAACTCATTAATAATAAGTATTAAGGAATTGCCTTGTTCCAGATCTACACGGAAGCAGAGTGGCGCGAGGCCACATAATGGTGCAAAACCTCTCCAGACCACGTCAAGACATCTCAAGGGTGCGAAAACTTGGTTCGAGCACCCTCCCCTACTACCTCGGGTGAGACCTCAGTCCGCTCCGCAGATTGTTGCCAAAAGGGCTGGTAGTTGCGGGATTTTTTTGGCTAATAACTCTTCCGAACCTGTGTCAGGCCCCAATAAGCCAACAAATGGTTCCGTTGCTGGGACCGAGATCTGCCTAAGGGATGTCTGATGGTGGAAATTTGAAGCCATATGAAGAAAGAGATTGAAGATTTCTTGGGTCAGAAGTGGTAAGAGGTCGTAATAGGCCCTAGCACAGACCAGGAGGCAAAAATGACAAGTGCGATTAAGTTGTTGGTATTCAAAGGAGCAGGAAGTGAAGAGCCAGAGCAATTTTGGTTCATAGTAAGGGCAGTATGGGAAGCGCATGGAGTTGCAGATGATAACATCAAAAAGGCTACTTTGGTTAGCATGTTGCAGGACCGCACGTTGACATGGTATATAAAATACTCGAACGATCACCCGAATGTGGGAATAGTGGAGATCTAGGAGGCATTGAAAAAAGAGTTTAGCTGGCTGAAATCAGAAACACAGTTAATCATCACGTTCACGAAGATCAGGATTATGCCGATTGAAACCCCATGGGATCTAGATCAAAGATTGAAAAGTACAATCCGCAAGGTGAACATGGCGCTGTTAGATGCACAGCACTACGCATGGTTTATGGCATCATTAACACCACATCTGAGGATGGCGTTGTCACAACAAAATATCTCAACCCAGGTTGAAGCATTAGAGACAACAATGAGGTTGCATGAAACTCCAATATAGGATCTAGGGTTGGGAGTTCAACAAATCCATGCGCAAATACAAAACTTATGTTTAGAAATGTAGAATTTAAAACAAGAAAAGGCACCTCGTCCAGAAGCACGGGAAGAAGTGTGGTGTGTGAAATGCAAAGGCCAAGGTCATGGTAAGGATCATTGTCCGATATTCGCGAAATATTGGCAGGGGGGACCAATGCCATTGCAACCCAAGGCACAGGTAGGGCCAAGCGCAGTGCCCTTGCTCTGGCGCGCAATCTGTCAGGTGGGAGGAAAGCACACCACCGACAACTATCACCTACTACAAAATTTTACCCAAACCCCCCAGCATTTGTTTTGCAATTTTTGCAAATCGGTGAGCCACGATGAACATAACTACTGGAGTTATGAATTATTGATGTATCAAACACCTGCCTACATAATGCAGACTGAGGTGCAAGGTCAGGATCTAGCTACAACAGTGGCGCATGGTGGGTTCTAGGGGCAAGGACGAGGATGGCGAATGGGGCCAGGAAGGGGTCGTGGGTAGCTAATCTGCTATAATGGTTGCAAACCAAGACACTACGCACGAGACTATACTAATCCGACTAGAATATCGTGCACTTACTGTGAGCAGTTCGATCATGAAATGATAGATTTCCCCACATTGATAGCGTAGATACGTGAGAAGAGGGCAACGCAACCTACGATGATGTAGAACGTCCAAATGATGAGGGCCAAACCATGCAAGGAAGACCCTAATGTGAACATGGTGCTGAGAAGTGGTGCAACCATAGGGGAGGATAAGAGGAAAGTAACTAAGGACGATGTTGAGATTCGCAAGAAGATAGATCTAGAAGCTAGGAAGAGCTTCGTAGAGGTCTCTACCCAAGGTAGTAAGGATCAACCCGAGTCAGAAAGAGATCCCTCGATGCTAACTACCTTTTTAGAGACATGCATGAAATTGCTTTGCGACAATAGGGTGGTTAAAGGATTACAAGAATTGATAACTAGGTGCGCAGGGTCAAGTGAACCTCACGTGGTCCGAAAATTAGGAAAACATGCTTCATGGATTGGGCAGGAAATGTGATTAACGACGCAGATTGGCGACTATGAGATGGATCAAATCATTCTGGACTCAGGCTCAGATGCAAATGTACTACCTAAACAAACTTGGGAGCATATGGACAAGCCCACACTACAATGGTCTCCTATTCAATTATGGATGGCAAACCAACAAAAGATCCTGCCCATGGGAAGACTGCAAGGAATTACAATAGATATAGAAGGCACGAGCACCTGAATGGACTTTGAGGTAATAGAAGTCATGGATGAAAGTAGCCCTTACCCTATGTTGTTAGGGATAAATTGGGCCACTGATATGAATGGGGTTATTGAATTGAGACTTTTGTGATCCATATCAAATTTTTGAAGATTCTTCGGTGAAAATCACATAGAGAAATTTTTGTCGACGCGTTTCGAACCAACCAGTGTGGTTCATCGTCAGGACAATTAGCAGATCTGGCTATGCACTTTAAATAGATAGGGCAGGATATCCAATGACTCAAATTTCTCGATAAGGTAACGGCTAAAAAGACAATAAAAATAAATAAAAATAAATAATATAAATTAATATAATACCCCTTATCATGGTCAAATTAGTCGTTATCAAGTCAAATTGAGCTGTTGTCTTTTTAGCCGTTGCCTTATCGCGAAATTTGAGTCATTGGATATTCTACCATATCTATTTAAAGTGCATAGCCAGATCTGCTCATTCAACTTGTCCTGACGATGAAACACACTGGTTGGTTTGAAACACGTCGACAAAAATTTCTCTATGTGATTTTCGCTAAAGAATCTTCAAAAATATGAATGGGGTTATTAATTTAAAGATGCGGAAAATGATATTTGAAAATAAGTCACTTTGCGTAGTCATTCCACTAGACCCAGCCGAAGGACCGCATTACACTGAACCCATGCGCGATGAAGGAAGTGATGTGAACTAGATTATATCTATAAGATTACTGCATGAAATCAAGAGTGGGTCAATCTGATTGTGGAAGGAAAAATATTGTGGGGGCATGCAGAGTCCTGCACCGAATATTCTGATGAGGAAGATGAGCAGTGGCATAATCGGTTGAACGGAGTAACCATGTTAAACTGCAATATGATGACTAGGTCACTATATTATGTCAGAGCTCAGGATTGCGAACTGCTATATATGATGGGATGATAGCAGTAGATGAATTCCTAACCAAGTTTGAAAGTGCAATACCAGAGCACCAACAGTTTGATGCATTGAGATGGGCATTGCGGGCGATGCCTGCACATTGGTGGGGCACACATGAAGGAACCTTTGAAGATTGGCGCAGTTTTAGGTGCATGATGCATATAAGATTTGGGAAGCCGAAGTTATGAATAACTGAGAAATACGATGGACGTGATGACCTGTGCATGCACCTTACCAGATGGGTCCAAGCCTATGGCGAAGAGCCCCAACTGAAGTGGGTACACTTATTTTATCATACCCTGGATGTCATTCGAAGGAACTGGTATACTGAAACAGAGCTCTGACATGGTACAGGCGAATGGGATATATTGCATGAGGATTTTTGGTTAATGTTCCTCTTCGAAGATCAATGGATGGATACTGTGGACAACGCATTGCAAGTTGTGAAGGCCGCTATTTCAAAATACCACTAAAACAAGAAGAAATCATGCACCCAGACTGGTCACAATAGTTGAGCCAGGCCCTGGAATGTTACAATGTGCAGGTAGAAGATGATAAGGATGACCTTAGAAAAATCAATATTCCAGAAACAGAGGGGAGTCGCGAGGTTCACGAACCAGCAATCGAGGATCTAGACATCACCGCGCCACTGACGAAGAGCCAAAGTATGCAACACTTGGGGACTATTGGGATGATGCCACGATGGAAAAGGTCGTCGAATTACTTCGAGAGTATCAAGATTTATTCCGGACTAAAATCACAGAGTTAAAAGGGATCATCGGTGAGCTGGGAATGATGAAGATAACTCTGAAGCTGGATGCGAAGCCAGTTAAGCAGCGGCCTTACCAGTTGAATCCAAAATACAAAGCGAAGGTCCACGAAGAGTTGGACAAGATGCATGCAGCAGGAATAATTGAACCAGTGGAGGAGTCTGATTGGGTAAGTCCTATGGTTGTGTAGGAGAAAAAATAGAAAGGGGAAATTCACATCTGTGTGGATCTCAGGAAGGTCAATGATGCATGTGTTAACGATCCATTTCCGACGCCATTTACAGACAAGGTACTGGAAAATGTGGGAGGACAGGAAGCCTACTCCTTCACGGACGATTTCTCGGGGTATCACCAGATCAAGATCGCACCAGAGGACAGGAGTAAAACAACTTTCACCACTGAATGGGGCTGTTTTTAGTACATTGTGATTCCCTTTGGACTGAAGAATGTGCCGGCGATATTCTCGCGCATTGTGGTAGCTGCATTCAAGGAATTTATACGTAAGTTCTTGGAAGTATATCTTAATTATTGGATCATATTTGGGTTAGTCAAGAAACATGTCACAAGCCTATGGTTAATGTTGGACAGTTGTTGATGACAATAGATTGCGCTAAATCTAAAGAAGTGTACTTTCCTCATCCCCTTCGGGGACTTGCTCGGCCATGTGGTTTGCAGGAAAGGCCTGATGGTAGAACTAGAAAATATTGTTGTCATACTCAATCTGCAAGTGCTGCGAAGTGTTAATCAGTTGCGTGCCACGTTGGGACACACTAGTTACTATTGAAAGTTCATCAAAAGCTATGCGCAGATCACGGAACCAATGGAACAATTGTTGAAGGACACTACTTATTGCTGGAATGAGGAATGTAATAAAATTCTGGAAACGCTAAAAGAAAAGATGGCTTCAGCACCTATATTGGTCTTTCCAAAATGGGACATTGACTTTCACATGCATGTTGACATGTCATGTATATCGTTGGGAGCGATACTCACACAGGAAGGAGCAGAAAGAATTGATCATCTGATCGCATTCACAAGTCGACGATTGTCCAAAGTTGAGAAAAGCTACTTCACTACCAAGCATGAGGGATTGGCAATGGTATACACGCTCCAGAAATACTGCCACTACCTACTCGAAGGACATTTTAATATGTATACTGATCACTCTCCACTAAAATACCTAGGGAATAAGCCTGTGTTGCAGGGGCACATTTGTAGATGGTTGTTATTGTTTCAAGAATATGATTTTGAAGTCATCGTAAATCCAGGGCGTCTAAACACGGGCCCAGATCACCTGTCCTGAATTGAGAATGGTGAAGAACTCACGAACCTGGAGGAGGGCCTACCTGATGAACAGCTTTACACAGTATGTGTTGTGGATGACCACTTTGAGGATATAATCCACTTCTTAACCATAGGAACTGCGCCACAAGGATATTCCATTCAGAAAAAGAAAGAATTGGTGATACACGCAATAGACTTTACTGTTATTGCAGGGCACCTCTACAAAATGGGCAACAATGAGATATTATGCCGATATGTACCTGAATTCGAGCGAGGACAGATCCTGGCCGAAGTACATGGGGGGGTTGCTGGAGGACACTATGCAGGCCATGCCACAACACAGAAGATTCTTCACGCCGAACTATGGTGGCCAACTCTACATCAAGACTCAAAAGTGTACTGTAGGGCCTGTGATGTATGTCAGCGGACTGGGAAACCATCGCGGAGGGATGAAATGCCACTCAAACCATATATGACATTGCAACCATTAGAAAAATGGGCAATCGACTTCATGGGACCTATCACACCTCAAGGGAAGACAGGCACGCGCTATATCATCACCACGACATAATACTTGACCGGTGGGTGAAGCACAGCCCGTTAAGGACTGCACCGCTGCTACAACTATGAAATTTTTGTTCAAGAACATGTTGACATAGTTTGGATGTCCCAAAATTCTAATGAACGACTGAGGAACGCACTTTATAAATGAAATGATCAGCACGCTCATTGAGGAATTCCAGATATATCATCAACATAGTACGCCATACCATCCGCAAGCGAATGGGACCGTCGAAGCATTCAACAAGATTTTGGAGACTGTGTTGACCAAGGTCTATAATGCACAATGAAACGATTGGGACTTGCACATCCTTGCTATGCTATGGGCATACCGAACCATGTGCAAGAAAGTGATGGGCTAGACACCTTTCTGGTTAGTCTATGGCAAGGAAGCCGTCATGCCAATGGAATACATTATACCTAGTTTGCGAATAGCAGTAATGATAGGCATGTAAGACCATGGGGCTTTGGAATAACAGCTCACACAACTAGAGGAACTTGAGGAGGAACGGTTTTTGGCTGGATTCCATTAGCAGGTACAAAAACAACGAGAGAAAGTGTGGCATGATTTCCATATCAAGGTGTGCACTTTCAAGGAGAATGATCTAGTATTCCTATATGATAGCAAGTTCAAGAAATTCCCTGGCAAGCTTTGAATGCATTGGTTAGGACCTTGTGTAGTTAAAGAAGTTACAGATGGAGGTGCAGTCCAACTTGCCAAACTCAATGGAGACCCCTTCTCGGGAAGAGTAAATGGTAGTCACCTGAAGCTCTACACGAGTGGGCCGACCTCCTAACTAACCAACTGAAGGACAGTGTCACCACTCCAGCTAGTTGAAAGAGAGCGCGGGATGATAAAGTAGTCTATGGGGAAGCTACATGACAACAGGGGTGTGTGTAGGTTGGGTCTGTCACAAGGGTCGCGGTTGCATCGAATGGGCTGTGCTGCTACATTGACAAGCAAAGAGGTGACCATTGCTGTCACTATTCATGATAAGTTGTCTGACTCATGGTGAAAAAGAGTGGGTGGTGGGCAATTATGAGACACGGTACAAACTAGATCTGGACCGATCTGCCACAGGCTTAATGTTACCACACCAGAACTGGAGGGAACAACTGAATTTGAATTTCAAAATACTTATAAATTAACGAGGGACATTCGCTGAATGATCTGCGCTTTTGAGAAAAGTAAGCTATTATGCCCGCCAGCTGATATGGAACTATTCATTATTTATGCTCATGGAGTAAGCCTGAGGGTTGTAATATGGCCAGTGAAGCTGCAGAGTTTAGCACCGACGGTAGAGGATGTGCCGGAAATGTCTAGACATGAAGTAGAACTGGTCCGGATGTTGCTGTCTAACCCATGGGCTGGTCAGCAAACAATAAAAGTTAAGGGAAAGGCTATAAATACAGAGACAAATGGTGGAATTATAGCTAACACGTCGTCTCTGATGCACCTTGAAGATTGGGATATCATGGAAAACAGCTATGGTCTTGCAAAATTGCAACACAAGCTATAGCAAATAGTGTTTATAGTAGACCAAATGTTAGAATTTTGCTATTATGGTGCAAGGAGTTCCCGTATGTGACACCCTAGCTAGAGCTAAAATCCTATGAGGGGGTGTTCTGTGTTAACCGACCAGAGCAGAATGAGCATCATTGGTTGCGTGGATTGGTAGAGGCAATGGAGAAGGAGCTGGAAGAAGCGTTGCAGGAGACAAAGAGGGAACAACAGAACGAAGTGCGTCACTCACAGGGAGGTGAACCACGGAGCCTAAGCAACGCGTATCACCTCACTGACGAGTGACTTGGGATGAGTCACGATGATTGTGTTGGGGGCCTATTGGGTAGTGCAGGCCTCGTATAATGGTTTTTGGGCTTAAAGCCTATACGTTAGGGTAATAATATTGTAAATATCCAAAAAGTGCAGAGCGCGAAATGTATTAGGTCGAGTCAAAGGGTTGTCCACCTAGAAATAATATAGAATAATAGGAAGTAAGTCAGCCTACCCATGGTCCGCGGACCATGGGAATGTATAAATAGAGCGAGGCTCTAAGGGTAGAAATTAGTTCTTGTTTTTGGTTGATTTGGAATGTATGGGTTTGTAAAGGCAATAGTGGATTTGAGTCTGTAAATCCGAGTCGAGTTGGAGAGTAGTGGAGTAGGCTCTGCAGCTGTGTGCGCAGAGGCCTGGTAGAGTCCGCAGCTATATGCATAGACCCTTGCAGCTAAGTGCGCAGGGCAGAAAGTGGATTGTACTGAACAAACATAGCAATAAAGATAATTTGGTTCTGAAATATTACGGATCTGGTTAATTTCTGGTTTATATATCTATTTTGATCTGTGTGCTTATGCTTATGTTCTAAGTTTTGCGAATCTATAACATTTCTTGGTGCACGCACTGGTTATCTCTATTAAATGTTTGCTTAAATATTGTAAGAAGTAGATCTAATCTGTAACAAACTCATTAATAATAAGTATTAAGGAATTTTCTTGTTTCGGATCTATGCGGAAGCAAAGTGGCATGAGGCACAAAATGGTGCACAACCCCTCCAGACCACATCAAGACATCCCAAGGGTGCGGAAACCTGGTTCCAACACCCTCCCCTACTACCTCGAGTGAGACCTTAGTCCATGCTCCATAGAATATTGCCAAAAGGGCAGTATCTGTGGGATTTGTTTGGCTAATAACGCTTCCAAACCTGGGTCAGGCCCCACTAAGCCAACAACTTTGACAAGTGTGAAACATGTGTTTCAATGGGGAGGCAAACAATAGAAAGCCTTCGATGCCTTGAAAAAATGGATCAGTACAGTGCTAGTACTAGCATTGCAAGATCTTCAGCATCCATTTTAGATTGATATAGATGCAAGTGACTATGCCATGGGGGTAGTGTTGATGCAGCACATGAAGCCTATATGCTTTCATTCTGAGACATTTGCATCTGCAGTAGTTAGCTATCCTACATATGATAAAGAATTGTATGCATTAGTTTAGAGTGTTAAAAAGTGGAAACATTATACAATGGGTAAAGAAACAATCATACACACAGATCATCAACCACTTCAATAACTAAATTGCAATAATCAAGACATTACAGGTGGATGGGTTTTCTACAACAATTTCATCTTGTTGTCGGATATAAGAAGGGTATACATAATAAGGTTGCAGACATGTTATCAAGAACAATTATAAATGCATCCACTATGCTTAAGCATAATTAAGTAATTCATGAGAGTTACATTGAACAATATGCTCAAGATATAGATTTTAAGGATGTATATGTAACTTTAAGTCATGGCAAGAAGGTAGAAGAATTGGATTATTATATAAAGGACAAACTTCTTATATCATTTTGAAAAGTTATGCATTCCACAAACAGAAAGAGTTAACATAATTCGAGAAGCACATACTTCATTGATATCAGGTCATTTTGGTGTAAGTAAAAAAGTTTCACAATTGCAAAGGTTCTGTTATTGGCCACGAATGCATGAGACAATTTTTACATATATCAAAGGGTGTACTATGTGTGCTACAAGTAAGCCAAGTAATAGAAAATTAGGCTTGTATACTCCACTCCCAATTCCCTCTCGTCCTTGGGAAAGTGTTTCCATGGATTTTGTTGGGGGATTGCCAAAGTCTAGAAAAGGTCATAATTATTTGTATGTAGTTGTGGATAGGTTTAGTAAGATGTGTATTTTGATACCATGTAATAAGCAGGTCACAATTGAACAAACTGCAAAATTGTTATTTCAAAATGTATGGGTTCATTTTGGGTTACCCACTTCTATTGTATTTGATCAAGATTCTCAATTTGTTGGGAAATTTTGGTCAGTCTCTGGGAGTTAATGGACACAAGGTTAAATAAGATCACAACATTTCATCCACAAATAGATGGTCAAACAAAAGTGGTCAACAGGACAGTGGTATAGTTGCTTCGAGGATATTGCAGCAAGCATCCCAAACTTTGGGATGATCATTTGTGTTATGTGCAGCATGCCTACAACCATGCAAAACATTCTTCTACTCAGAGATCTCCTTTTGAGAATTTTTTTGGATTTATACCAGAATCTCCCTTGGATTTTTTATTTTGTAAATACATAGCAGTTGATGGACATAGTGATGTGGACAAAGCAACCAAGTTCATTGAAAAAATCTAGGAAATTCACCAGGCAGTACAGGAACAACTAGAAAGAAGTCAAGCCATGTATAAGGCGTGGCATGACAAGCATCGAGTTGAGAATAGTTTTCAAGTTGGTGATAAAGTATGGTTGTACATCAGCAAAGAAAGACTACAAGGGGAAGGTAAAAAGTTGAAACCAATTAGATATGGTCCTTTCAAAATACTTGATAAAATTGGTGAAAATGCTTTATGCCTAGATCTACTAGCTTATATGCAAATATATTCAGTCATTAATGTTGAAAACTTGAGGCTTTATGAACCTTTATTGATTGAAGATCCTGAAGAGCAAGGTCAGTTGCCTTCCATTGAGGATCTGTTGCCTGAGTATCTCAATGAGTTATAGGAGGACATAGTTCTTGATAGGAGGATAAGAACCTCGCGATAAGGGGATGTTGAGTACCTGTGAGTTGGAATCAAAGGTACAAATCCAGGTAAAGCATGATGGATAGAGATTGGAAAAGTGAAGGATATTTATCCTCACTTACTCGATAGATAAAACCAACTTTTGGTGGACCAAAAGCTTCCAGTGGGGAGGAGTGATCCAAAATGGATTCAACATAGCCTCTAGATCAAAATTATTCAAATATAGGTGAAAGTGGAATAAGGTTGAAGAGCTCGTTAACATGAAGCCAATGGTGCAAACCACATGCAAATCTGTGTTTGGATAAGCAAATTAGAGCTAATTAAAGATTCAGGTCAAAAGTAAATGCCTACGTCAGCAGGACAAGTGGCAACCCGAGAAAGAGACAGGTTCTTAATTATGTAAGTGCAGAAGATGATGTGGCAGTTGGTGATTGGTTCAGACCACAAGCAATGGGGATCAACGAACAAGTGCGGAGATCGCCTAATCAAAGGAGATCGATGCATATCGTGCTGAAACAGGTAAGCATGTTATCTTGGAAAATAGATGCGATAAAATTATGAGAAAGGAGCTAAACTCTTTGAGTTTCGACAGAAGGGCGATAAATGACTTATTGTGTGCCCTCAAGGCAGGAAACGATTTTAGACTGGGAGCATGCGATTCCACTTGACGCTCAACATGTAGCTTCTCGAAAACCATTTTTTTGTATGCCTTCAGAGAATTAGTAAACGTGCTAGTTGGAGCGCAAAATTGTGTGATAGCCGTCAGATCCCATAGGACAGATCAACGGTGCAGGTTGTCCGAATCAGTTGATGAGTAGGATGCAACAGCCATTAGATGGTTTTTTCTCGAGATCAGCATCAAGGAAAGGCTGGATGATCAGGGTCTACCCCGCGCCCACTGGTCCTTTGGTTAATACACTATTTTTAATGTAATGTATTATTCCTTGATTAGAATAATTTGTAACTGTACTTGTTATATAAACACCATAACATAGAAAAGTTGAGAGAGGAGTGTATTGTGAACCATTCCAGGGGGTTTGGAGGTCAAAGTGACTAGTATGGTCGAGTGTATGCTCATTTCGACTCGAAGATTCAAACGAAACATAGTGGTGAGATCCATTTTTGTGTTTGAGACTCTATTTTTGAGCTCACACCTATAACAATCATTTGAAGCCATAATAAAGAGATCAACATTGGAATCCAGGAAGTCTGGTGAACTCCTTTATCAATTTTGGTTGTGTTGATGTGTTTTTATTGTGTTTTATAATTGTTAAAGTGTCTGTGTTATTCGCAATCTTTTCAGTCCATTGCACTAAGTAATATAGACAACTCCACACATAGTCTGTAATACCTTTATCAATTTTAGATCACGGAGCATCTAAAATGTTTTGTTTGTTTTAAAGTTTTTTGGATGACCAATGTTATGGACAATTTGAAAACAGGTGGTTAAACTTTAACACTTGCCAAATAGAATGAAAGGGTTGTGTATTTGTCTAAAAATAGTTAATTGATTTTAATTGAGTTAATAGCAGAGTCTTAAGGAATTACAACTTACTGAATATTCAAACAAAATAATGAATTGATTATAAGAAGGAATGCAGGTAAATATTGTTTCCCCCATCAACAAAATGTATTTAATCTAATGCAGATGGGTGTGACAATTTATTGATATAGGGGAGTTTATAATAACATATAGTTTGATAAACTAATCTCTAATTATTGTTTATTATTTTCATAGGGGATATAAGATGGATTGATATTCAGTTTGATCTAACCCATATTTCTCCACAAAGACTTAAATACATGAAGAGAAACATAATGAAATGAACACATAAGAAAAACTCACGAGGAGACAAACTATTTGAGGCAAATCTAGAATCCTTTCATTAATTTGAAGCAAATCTCCAACTTGACTACAATTTTTCTTTGAAAGCTCATCCAAGGTTTCAACCCTTAATAAGTCAAAGGAAGAGTTATTTATATAAAATGAAAGATCTTCTAGAGACTTTTTTAACAAAAATACAAAAATATTACAAAACTATAGGAATCCTAAAACTGTTGAATGCTAGCTCTATCTTTAAGGAATATGTTGATGATTTGATCCCCAAAAAGTGTTGCCTAGTTGTCTGTTAGTTGGTGATGAAAGTTACTCGATAATTCCACATAAGTGATCCCACCTATCTTCACTTGGTGTAGAAAGATTAACCAATTTTCTGTAGACTTCATTAACCTCGATATACTTTTCAAAAGTAGGCTTATAAACAAAGATGTGTTTGATTTCATGCTTAATTATTAAATCAAAACCCAAAGCTTCTCAGATTTCCTTCCCTTTAAAATGACCCTTTATACTTGCAAATCTAGGTTTATCAATTGCAATTGCATAAAGATTTTGACAATATTCCTCCAAACTAATCAACCAGCCATTTGGTGTCACTAATCCTAGTAGTCCTCTCTGGTTGAGTAAGTTGAAATTGAAATGAAACCTTTGGACAACAGTTTTGAAGGCTTGGCACTTGGTCTCCAACTGAGTCATGAGATTATTTTTCTAGAAAACCTTCTTAACCTCAAAAATAGTATTTATCATCTCCACAATATGAATCTGCTCCAACTTGGCTCTAGTTTTTGAATTGAGAACTTTAATCATGTCTATGGATTTACTTGGTTTATGCTTAATAATTTATATAGCTTGTTCAATAGTTGTCTGGAACCTATTTATCAGCTCTTCCTGTTCAAAAAGAATTTGTATGGAGGGCCAGAATTCAATGATAGCCTGACAGATGTATGTGCAAATATTTTCCTTGGCTTGGGCCAAGGTCTGAGCCATTAATGGCTCATTTTCCAACTCTTCTATTCTTTTTGTCAGTCAATGGGACTTATGCATCTCTTCAACATAAAGAGTGTCATTTTTAATCTTTTGAGTCTCCAGATTCTTAAATTTTTTGTGAAGCCTTTCATTCTCATGTCTCTATAGAGACAACTCCTTTATGACTTTGTTTAAATCTCCTATTGTTGATGTAGACTCTGTTGTTGCTAATGTTAATTCCCCTACTGTCCTTGACACTGTAAGAGGTATAACTGTAATTGGAGCTATGGCTACTTGAGCATATTCTTCTTTTTCTTTAAGTAATTTCTCAATTTTCTCTTCCATTGTCTTTATTTGTACATTTTTCTCAATGATCAAATTGAGCATTTCTTCTTTGTGTGGCTCACTTTTTGCTATTTCCTTGGTTTTAGGATCTTCTGTAGAATGTAGTTTAAGTTTCTTTCTTAATGCTGCATTATTTGCATTCTTCTTTTTAATAATTTCCTCTACAAATTTAACATCAGTGGGGTCATACCCAAATTTGATCACTAAGTTTTCTAATGATTTTACCCTGTTATCCTTTGCCAAAGAGGATATATTTTCTATCTTTAATTTTGACTGTACATTTGAAATAGCTATCCTTAGTTTTGATAATGCCATAGCCATGTTAGTCATGGTAGAGAAAATAATCTAACCAGACTGCCTATGCATGTCCATCTAGTCGATTGGATGTATTTGGTTGGCATCAAAGGAAAATACAGTCTTCTTATAACCTGAAGAAACCTTTTGAAAAGGCACTTGGGCTTGTAGGAATTCATTTTCATTCTACCTTTTTCACTATCAAAAGCTGTCAATAACCCGTGTTGTGAAGTTGATGTCTATTTCCAAAACTGAGCATAGACAGTTTCCTTCAAAGATTCATTCTTCTATTTAATTTCAAGAAAATTAGTGAAGATGTTTGGATCCTCTTGCTCACTTACTCCTATAGACTTGGTGATCTCCAACAAATTCTGTGAAATTGAAGAAGAGGATGGAGTGGTGATTACAATTTCTTCTATCCCTGTAGAAACTTGTGAATCATCCAAATTGATGATTATCATCTCCTTTTGACTTTGAGTAGTAATTCCTTTGGAGTTAGCCCTTGATTTCTTCAAATAGATACTGAATTCTATTTCACCCTTTGATGATGATGAAGATTCTTCTTCAGGCCTCTTGTCCTTCCTGCTTTGAGAAGTGGGGGTCTGGAGGGTAGAAGGAGGTAAAGTTTGTTCTTCTACTTTCTGAAGTGTATTATCCTCCCACTATTCTTGATTTCTGTATTTCTCAATCTCTGGTCTTGGAGTATGATTGTAAGGTGTGGTTTTGAATTCCCCCCTTAAGTTGGAGATTATACTAAATGGGTCATAAGACCAGGTGAAACTTGGTTGGAATCCATCAATACTTGCTAATCTGGTGTTGCAAATAAATGATCCTACTTGAGACTTGATTTTGAACTAAGATTTCCTCTTCCCTGAAATGAAATGTAGTTCATCCATATTAATCATTTGCCTAATATATTCTAGAGAGAAAATTCTCATTGGAACATATTTGGGCAATTTGTATGGAGCTAGTTCACATCCATACACTCCAACCTCTGTATAATTTGGGTAAAGATACTAGTTACTAGCCTTGGCTTGGTCATCGAGATGAAGGATCCTTTTGATTTATAGATTGATCTTAGGCTCTCTCTGGCTGCTGAGAATCTATGAAATTGGATGAATAAAACAGTCCATGAAATATGAAAAGTTGAACTCAGTTAAGTTCCTCCTTCTCAATGAAGTCTATTGTGTGACTGATTGATTCACTTTCTGATCATCCTTCTTGTGTAGAGTTATTAGGAAATGTGTTTCCTTATTGGAAAAGAATCATATTTATTAATACATAGGAATATTTAAAAACTCCTTCAGTAGTAATTTTCATCAATTGTTCATGCATACTTTCAACCAAAAATTGACTGTAATTATACATGAAAGAAGGTTTGTTTTCTTTGGAAAAGATGGATAGATAGCCTAGAATATATTCATCTACCCATTGATCTGTTTGGTAACCTATCAAGCAAGAAACTAAGGAAATGATGTTTTTAGCTCTCTTAGGGAACATGGATGCTGGATAAGGAGGGTTCTTTTTAGGAAGTTCAACATCTTCTAGAACAAGAATCTCAAAAATTTCAGCTCTTTGGGGGAAAGTGAGCTTATGGTATAGATCCATTAAGATAGCAGTGGAGAAAAAGCTGAAGGAATTATTTTGAGGGATAAGAAGCATCTTATTGATAGTTTCATGGGTGATGGATATCAGAATGTCTCCATTTTGACATATCATAGTTCTTTGTAAGGAATTATACTTAGCTTGACACTACATGACTAAGTTAGGAAAAGGATGGGTCTTAAGAAATGTTGGGTAGCAGAGGTCCCGTGTAACAGTTTTGGGTTTGATAGCCTAGAAAGTAGGATAAAATTATTGTAAACCTCTGAAATTTGCAGAGTACAAAAGGTAAAAGGTCAAGTCAAAGGGTTGTCTGCTCAAGAAATAATATAGAATAATAGGAAGTAAGTCGGTCCATGGACCATAGGAAGGTATAAATAGAGCACGACTCTATGAGGGAGAAGCAGTTCTTTTGGGTATGATCTTGGATCTGTAATGTAATGGGTTTTTGAGGAGAACAATCTGTAAGCATCTGTAAGTCTAAGTCGAGGGTGTGGGTAGTGTATAGAGGCTTTGCAGCTGTGTGCGTAGAGGCTTGGAAGAGTCTACAGCTATGTGCACGGATCCCTGCAGTTGAGTATGCAGGGCGAATCTGGATATATTGGTAAAGAAAGTAAATAAAGATAAGTTGCTTTGGCAATTCTGTGTTAATCTGAAGTATCCCAGATCTAGCTTTTTGTATGGTTAATATCGCTATTTGATCTATGCGCATATTCTTACATTTTGAATACATCTGAATCTACATTTAATCTAAGTATGCGAACTGGTTAAACCTGATAAATGTTTGTTTAAAGACCCTCCTAAGTAATACTTCATCGAATAGGTTAAATCTATGAACAACGTGCTAATAACTAGTAAAGAGTATTCTGGGTTTGGATCTGCACGAAGCCATGACAGCGCATCTTGCCACACCAACGAGGGACTCAGGATGAGCCACGATGATTGTTTTTGGGGACTGTTGGGTAGCGGAGGTCCTGTGTAACAGTTTTGGGTTTGATAGCCTAGAAAGTAGGATAAAAATATTTTAAACCTCTGAAATTTGCAGAGCGCGAAAGATAAAAGGTCGAGTCAAAGGTTTGTCCACCCAAGCTATAATATAGAATAATAGGAAGTAAGTCAGTCCGCGGACCATAGGAAGGTATAAATAGAGTGCGACTCTATGAGGGATAAGAAGTTCTTTTGGGTATGATCTTGGATCTGTAATGTAATGGGTTTTTGAGGAGAACAATATGTAAGCATTTGTAAGTCCGAGTCGAGGGTGTGGGTAGTGGATAGAGGCTCTGCAGCTATGTGCGCAAAGGCCTGGAAGAGTCTGCAGCTATGTGTGCAGATCCTTGCAGCTGAGTGCGCAGGGTGGATCTAGATGTATTGGTAAAGAAAGTAAATAAAGATAAGTTGCTTTGGTAATTTTGTGTTAATCTGAAGTATCACAGATCTAGCTTTTTGTATGGTTAATATCATTGTTTGATCTATGTGCATATGTTTACATTTTGAATACATGTGAATCTGCATTTAATCTAAATATGCGAACTAGTTAAACCTGATAAATGTTTGATTAAAGACCCTCCTAAGTAATACTTCATCAAATAGATTAGATTTGTGAACAGTGTGCTAATAACTAGTAAATAGTATTCTGGGTTTAGATCTACGCAAAATAGGCCAACTCGACTTTGCGGAATTGTGCGTGAAACCTCCAGCTCATATCTAGACATCCCAAGGCTGCGGAAACCTGGTTCTAGCACCCTCCCGTGCTACCTTGGGTGAGCCCTCAGTTCGCGCTCCGCGAACTGTTGCTAAAAGGGCTGGTAGCTGCGGAATTTGTTTGTCTAAATAATTCTTCCGAACTTGGGTCATGCCCATATAAGCCAACAGGAAACATGTACATGGGAAATAAATATTCCCATAAGTTTATTTCATCTTCAAAGTCCCGGCAAGTCTTCTTTAACCAATGGTGCAATTCGAATATATCGAATTCACACTCCATATCTATAATTTTGAAGAACTAGTTAGCTAAGGGAATGTAATCAAGGTCTAGGGTATCAGAGACTTTGGGATTTTCTTGTGATGAGGTTGGAATGCTAGAGGGATGGTCTATTATTTTAGGAGCCATTATTTGCAGAATTAGGAGGAAGAAATAACAGAAGGTTAGGGCTGAAAATACCTAACAGAAATAAGGTTTCATTCTGATGGTAAATTCAATTATTCCATAAAGTAGAAGCAAGGAGAAATCAAAATTTAGGAAACCATAATAAAAGACAAAGTGGGAGAAAATCATGTAACGAGGATGAGGGGATTATTTATAATAGAGAATGCATTATCGTTAAAGGGAAACTGTTACTGGATGTGAGGATTTTTATTTATGGCCAATGGGAGAATGTAACGGCAGGAAGAAACAAATAGGCAGATAGAATGCAATGGATATGGACACGTGGAATGAAATGGTTGGGGGATGGAAGGAACAGGAAAGGGAATGACTGTTGGTGGGATGGCGTATGAGTGAAGTAGATAAGTGGATTTTGGATGGGGGGGTTGCAGTAAGTGGTAATGAGGTGGGGGGGGGGGGGGTTGGGGTGCGAAGTGAGGAGGGAGTGACACATTGTGAGGGGGCTCGCCTTAAGGAAAACCACTTTTCGGACCCCCCCCCTTTCTATTATCGCACAATAGCCGAAGGGGGTGCGAAATGGCTTCCCTGCCATTGATCTAGGTAGGGAAGAGGATCACCATCCAAAGGTGTCAACTTCTTAGTGCTTTGCAACAAACTTGCCTTATCATTTATGACTTTGGTTAAAAACATAATAAATTTTAAATATGTACAAGAATTAATCACCCTTAAGAGGTAATTAAGTACTAATCAATACAACCTTAATCTAAATTTGGCTCATTTTGAACTAGCAACAAATCCTTTACCTAATTTGCTTGTAACCCTAATCTAATATATCCTTTGGCCAAATTTTGAGAATGTTAGGCCACCATTTATTCTATTTTATCCTATCTAATAATGTTCTACCAAGATTAAATAATATGGTGAACTTATTCACTATTCTAGAACATAAATTTAAATGATTTAATCATGATTAAACAATATGATTCAAATCAAAACAACAGGTTGTGGCATTTAAACAAGCTGCACACAAAACCTTAATTTATTACAATGTAATTTATTTCTTTGAAGTGGCATTTAAATTGGCTCACTTATACAAATTTTGATTTTCTTTTGATGGGGTTTCATTTCATCTCCTTTTTTTTTTTTTTTCCATTTTCCATTTTCATCTTTTATTCTCTATTTTTGCATACCCTCTTTTATAAATAAAGACTAACTTATCAAAAATAAAGGATGTTACAATAAGGGGCACCTACAAGGACCATAAAAAGAACACTTTTGAAGAATTTTCTAAGTTGGTGTTTTATTTTTTAAGAGGAGCAACATGAACAATTTGGATTTTGGTGGGAAAGACTATTTCCATAGCTTTTGAACCCACCAAGGAGGGTGCAAATATGGTTGAAGAGCCAATGAAAGATAATCATATTTTGGATTGTACATGCCTGAGGGAGTAGAGTGTTAGTGTCAGTCTTTGAAGCTTTCCATCAGTGATCAAACATGCTCTTACAAAGTGATCTCAGGGTGTCAAAGTCAAATTTTGTCATTTCAGTGAGTCTTCAAGTAAAATTTGGTCACTAGGTATTAGGTCTAAGGTTTGTTTTCACTCTTTTCAAAGTTGTCCAAATGTTTGTCCATGTCACCATTCAGCTAAGTGTGCCATCATTCAGAGAGTTTTCATCATCATTTCAGGTTCTCATGGGTCATTTTACACCTTGTTTGTGCTTCAGTTGTACTTGGGTAAGGCCCATTTCCCTCTCCTAGGGTTTTGAAGGTAATTTTTCTTATATGGCCAAATTATCAAAAAAACTTGTATTATGATGCTCATACACCTTCCCTTATCCCTAATTTACCTTCTTAAACACTTCGCATCATTCATATCCCTCAAATTCATCATTTTCCCACAAACCCTAGTTTATTGCTACAATTTGACAATTTTCTAGGTTAGGCCTGTGTTTTTCCCTTTTGGACCCCTTCCCCTCACTCAATATTTGAAATTCCACTTTCCTCTACTTCCTGACATCCCTCCCTATTTCCCAAAATTTTCTCAATAATTTAGAAGCCCCTCATCCCCTTCATTTCCCTTCAATTCTACAAATCCCCTTGTTCCACATATCGAGATAGGTTTTCTTCAAACTATGTTTCTGAGAAAGAAAAGATGAATTTGACAAAAGTGAGAAAGGTTTTTGTCCATCATTGATCCAGGAAGAAAAATTTCTTTCATTTTTTACACAAGTTTTATGGTTTGGGAGAAATATCGAAAACATCATTGGCCTCAGGATGATTGATGCACTTCTGGAGTGACCTTGGGAAAATCATGATTTCACCTAGTTGGGATCTTCAAATGACTTTTTTGATGATTTAAATGATATCTAGATAGATATTTATTTCCAATGAGATATCATGAGCTCAATTTGGAGTTGAGAAAGACCTTCAACAGTTGACTGCAACAACACTCTGCATTTATGTAGCCTCATTTTGCACATTTTGACCAGTCTTGGGAGATTTGACTTTTGACAAGGCAAATAAACTCCAAATTGAAAAATTTAAGATTTTCTAGAAAGTAGACTTGATAAAGCTTTCCAATGAGCTATCAAACTCCCAATTTGGACACTAGGAAGGCCTTCAGGGAGGTGTTGTGCATTACAGGGTCGACACTGCATATCAGAGAGGCGCTGCACATCAGGCAATTTTGTCCTGTGTTAATTTACACTGGCGCTACGCATCTGGTAGGCATTGCACATTGGGCAGGTGGCACTGCGCATTGGCTAGTAACGCCTCAAAACCCTCAAATTTCACCTCTAATCACTCTCATTGCTGCATTTCTACTCCAAGAAAGCAAGTAAACTCTCTTTTGATCTCACATAGGGTTTTTTATGCTTTGATGGTGGTTTTAGCATCCTAAAATTCAAAACCCTAATTCGTCTCTAAAACTACCTCATACACTACAAATTCCAGTTGTTTATTCCCTATTCCCTAATTTCATTTTCCCAAAACCTATCTCCTAAACCCCATCCTCCCTAATTCCTTTTCCTTTCTCCTATCTCCCAAAACCCTACCCTTCACGTATAAAACCCTATTCTCATATACCCCAAATCTTACCATACTCCCAAACTCTATCATTATTCCAAAACCCTATCATTACTCCCAAACCCTACATCATGCATTAACCTTACTTATTCCCCACATCCCTTTCCAATTCTTGATCACCCTCACCTACTTTCCTTTTTAAATCTCTTCATACTCCTCTCAGTCATCACAAGGGAAACAACTATAAAGTATGGAGAGGAATAGTGAGTATGACTATGAGAGAGAAACCCTTAGTGACAGTTCCATGGAGAGACTTAAGGAGAAAAAAGGAGGATGATCAGCTAAATATCTTGGCGGAGGCTTCATTAGCCCAACAAAGTAATCAATGAGGGACCCATGTGCCAAATTTGGGCAAGTTTTGAGAGATTTTTGTCATTTTCAATTTTTGAAATTTTACAACACAGGAAATTATGACTGATGCGCAACGCCACCGACACTACGCATTGAATTGGTGCATCCTATTAACAAATGGCTTATAGATTTGGATTCAACATCAAAAAATAAGAAAACCTAGAAAGTTTCATAAATTTTGGAGGAGATCTGGGTCACTTAAAGGGCAAAAAACACCTAAAACAATGCCCTCTGTGCCACTTTTTTGACACACAAGAACCAATCTTGAGAGAATCAACTTTTGAGGGGGCCAATGACCTCCAAATCAGAAAATTCAAAGTGTTCCAGAAACTAGATAGGTAGGGCTTTCCAACAAGCTATCTTGGGCCTAATTTAGATGAGTGGAAGGCCTCCAAAAGCAGCCTTGAAGTGGCGTTGCGCATCAGGCTTAGGGCATTGTGCATCAAGCAAATTTTTGCCAATTTTGCCTAAAAACTCATAATTTCACCCAGTTTGACTATCAATTGACTTTTTCTCTTCTCTTTAGTGAATTTATGATGGTAAATGATGTAATATGATGTAAATATGATGAAAAATGACTTGAGGAGGTAGATACACTAGTTATAGGTGGTTTGAGGTTGAATGAATTAGTTTCCATAGTTTTACAGGCAAGTTGTTCCACTGCCTATTTTCTAGTTCCTAGTTTAGATGTTGTTGAAACAGCTCCTTGACTCATGGATTCGACCCTTGAGGGCTAGAATAGGTGGTTTGAAGCCTATATTATTGACTTTCTTAGTCATTTGTAAAGGTTGGGCTCTTGTGGATGCATTGAGCTTTATTGTAAATCACTTCTGCAGTTTGGCAAGGAAATGAACCAGGGTTTTCCAGCATTTTGTGGGATTCTTGTGGTAATGTGTCTTGGCATTTTTTCTTCCTCTGTTATTTAGTTTCTTTTATGTGTATATGTTCTAGCATCTATTTCTTTCTTCATAACTAAATGAATCAAGATAAATAGGTGGAATCCATTGATATTCAGTGCTTTGCCTTGAGGATACATTTAGTTTTAAATGTTTTCTGTTGTTTGAAGAGGACTCATGAACCTTGCATGCCCTCTCCAACTCCTCACTAGTCTTAGACTTACCATCACATCCAATTCAAAGTTCCAAAACAGTTGCCTACCTCACCCCACATAAACTCCTGCAAATTTGAGTAGATTTCCCGGACCCAAAGCTGCCTTCCTCATTTGATCTAGCAACCAACCATGAAAATCAGTCAAAATCCTCTGACCTAATATACCTGGCCTAAAATTAGTATTCATTTCAGTCATCTCAAGCCTTATGTTCCATATTTTCTTTGATATTGACAAGGAGAGAGCCCTCTCCCAACCTGGTAGGGCTAGCTACCAGGTTAAGTGTGGTTTGATGTTACCCTAGACCTACCTTTCTTTAGCCTGAGGTCGATCTAGGCTCTAACATAGTGGCGGCTCCACTAGGGAACATAGTTTTATGTTCCTTGGTGAAATGTAAACAATTTTAGACTTGATTGTTGATGGTGGACAATGATCAGACACTGGAAGGCTGAAATCATTCACCTGGTGACTCCAAATTAGTTTCGAGATCAAATCCAAGGACTCCACAGGAGGATGAACCTGACCAGCAGAAACATGAAAGGACAATATAGAAAGATCAGTTATTCAAGTTGGAATTTCATCCAAGACATTTTGTTATTTGTTATAAATTATTTCTTCTCTTTTCCCGAGAATGTCAAAAAGGCTTTACAAAGTATATTGTATTCGAGGAAAGATCCTAGATCTGCATTTGATTCTTTCCCTTTGAAGATTGTGGATACAAAATATGTGCATGCCTTTGATCTTGATCAAGACCCTTCTTCTGAATTTTATGATGACCGTCTTCAAAATGGTGAGCCTCAAGAGAGAAAGACTGATTCTACATCTTCTATACATCTTCCTATACCTTGTAAAATTCCAGATAGATACAAGCCTCTGATTTTACCTCCTATATCCCATGCTTTCCGTAAAAATCATGACCTATATTTGCCAAGATTTGATGGTGACTATAACAACATCACTGCTGAGAGAAATGTACTGAAATTTGAGTCTTTTATTGACCATTTTGAAGTTGATGACGAGGATTTCAATATTAGGCTTTTTGCTCTTTCTTTGCAAGGCAAAGTCAAGAGTTGGTTCAAAACCCTGCCTGATGCGAGCATCTCAGATTTCCAGCAGTTCATCAAAGTTTTCCTCGACAAGTGGGTGGTCAGACAAAACCCTTTCTTGATTATAGAAGAGTATAACCAACTAAAAAGATTGCCAAGGGAGATAGTACAATAGTTTTTTTCCAGATTTAACCAAGTCTATATTTCAATGTCGGTTAATATAAGACCTCCTCCTGGATCCGCTCTCTTGCATGTTGGTCACTTTAATTGCTTATTAATTTAAACAGTCGAGTGCCACATAAATTGTCAACCCGAGAAAGTATGATTATTTCAAAGGTGACTACGTACTGTATGTACTTAATTTTAATAGCATTAAAGCGCTGTATTATAAACAATTCACACTTTGTTAAATCTCTACTCTGTGTTACAACAATTATAATCTATTGCAGGATTTAAATAAGAACAAATAATTGATTAAAGAAAATAAATCTACAGAAAGGAAACAATGGCTTGTCCTGTAACAAAGGATCAGGACCCTATCCCTCAGAGTAGGAACATTCAGCACTTGCCCCTATTTATCCAATTCACCAATACACTCTGTAAATCCTAATCACCGGTGAGGCACTCATGTACAACATCAATCGAAAAGAAAAATAGAGTCTTAGCAAAAGTAAATTACCATCAGAAGTGGTGCTCAAAAATGAGGTATAAATAGAATTCACACACAACACACAACAGGAAAAGATGGGTGAATCTTTTGATGAAGGTGGGCCCTGTCCTTCTCACAAGATTCCCCAGGACACAAAAACTAAGTTAAAATACTGAGAGCAGAATTTTATTCATCCGTCAATATACCATATTACAAGAAAGATTCAGTCTTGTCCTTTCGCTACAATCCCTGTGTTACAGCTTGTTCATCCTTCTCCCTCTCTAATGTAGATGTCTCCTCTTTATAGAGGAGACATCTATTACAAAAGATTTTTCAGTAAAAATTCTAGTTCATCCCTTTGTACAAAAATAGGGAAATCAATTCTCGTTAACAGAATGTTGTTACAGTAATGTGGATTATAAACGTTACGATCAATGTAATAGTTTATTCAGATTGATCGGATTCCTTTGTTGTCGAAATTCTGGTGCACAAATCTCAACTATCTCCTTGAGATTCATATGTTGTCCTTACTGTTTCAGTTTCGCGGTTCGTGTTGTTTCTGCTGTTTCAGCTTTGAGGTTCGTGCTGTTTCCGTTGTTTCAGCAACTGCAAAATATAGTCCTGCCAGCTTTAGGCAGTTTCAACAATTGTTCAGCGACTTAATCAACTTCAAGGATCAATTATAAAGATATCATGATTATGTGTTGAATAATTAAACATATAGTAATGAGAAGAGTTACTGTATACCTTTAGAATGATTGGGTCAACATACTAACAAAGGCTTTCAACTATGAGTTGAAAAGGGTAATATTATGACAATATAGGGTAAAAAATAGACAATATGGGATCCTAACATCCCCCCCAACTGAAAAGGTTGCATGTACGCATGCAACATCTAGTCTGAATCTGAGTCGTAATACTGGGATGAACAGTGCAAATTGCTTATGCAATAAGTATGGAAGGTGTTGTCAACCATGTCTCTAAACCCATAGACACTCTGAAGTTTCTGCCATGTTGCCAGCTCCTCCTTTTTGGTTAATTTATATTGAGCCTTATATTGCTATCCAGGTAGCCATAAGAGAGGGAAATGAAAGTGGTAACCAATCCATCGTTCATCACACTTTGTAATGCATCTAAAATAATTAGGTATGCGTGAGATTGCCACCTGAAGATTGAGAGGATTATAAGGATGATATTCCCGTCTCTCTTTAGGAGAGTGTTCCCATAATAGATTATTGGCTTTTATAGCCAGAGCTCCTTTAGTTTTCACATAATACTGGCAGTCTTCCAAGACTGTTGCCTGTAGTTTCTTGATATGATCAGTCATCCCTGGCTCTCGTAGAATTCGTTGATGTTCTGCAATGAAGACAGCTGCATGTTGTGGCTCAGCACGGATCCAGAGGAGACAATTCTCCTCATTATGTGTTGCTGACATAAAATCATTCTGCCAAGTAAGCTGATTGGCCAAGAAGGAAATAAAGGCTCTTATTTGGATATCGCTAACCAGAGGAAGTAAATTAAGCTTTCTATCTTTAGGCATAGCCTCATTGTGAAGATAGAGTTCACACAGCAACTTTTGGTCACTATTTGGTGCTTTTGCGAAGGTCTCAATAAATTGTTGTGGTGTAGATACCTAGTGGGGTCTTCCATCCTTGATTGCTTTTATTTGGAGGAACGCTAAGCGTTCTCTCAAAAATACAAAATAATTAAAAGAGGGTTTCCTTGTAGCAAGTAACCGCTGGACCAAGTCAAAGATGAGGGACAGTCTGGTTTTTAATTTCTTATTCTCCTTATATTGTGCACGAGACTGGTCAAGAACTTCCCAATTTTTGTATGCATGGTTGAGCCATAATGACTTATGTTGCTTAAATGCCTTTCCTTGTGAGAGCTCATACTCCGTCTTCCATGTGCTACTTAGTTTTTGAAAACTGGAAGTCTGTGTGTAAGAACTACTGACACAGGGACGTTCAGTGTGTGTATAAGCATTGCTGACATAGGGAGGTTCAGTCTGTGTAACCTTAGTTGTAAACGACTTTGCTACTGGTTTTTTTTCTGTAACAACTTGGGTAGGCCGGGGTGTTTTTGTTCCTTTCTCTAAAATTCTTGAAGAGCCTGCTAGTTCTTGTGTAACAGCAGGCTATTCCTTTTTTACTATAATGGGAGGAAGTACTGGACTGGCTCCAGACAACGGAACTTCAACTTTCTTATAACCTACTCGAGTATAGAGATCACCACATTCGCTGCACATGTATTCACTGTATTGATTCCTTCCTGCACTCTTTTCGGCTGCCGATGCTACCTGAGCTAACATGTACAGATTAAGTTCCTTTTCATAGGCTTCCCTGGCCATTTTTAATTCTTGTTGATAAGCCTTGATTTCAGATTTCAAAAACTCGTTTTCTTCCTGCAAGGAGGCTAAAGTAACCAGGGCTTCTGTAGTTGCAGGTTCCACTAGAGGAGAGAATTGTTGTTCAGCATTAACTTCATCATTTGTGTCCACAACAGGTGGTTCTTGTGTATCACTTGTTGTGTCAGTGGTTGGTTCTTGTGTATCAGCCATATCTAGGTCGTTTTCCTTTTGTTTCCCAACAGGTGGTTCTTGTGTATCACCTGTTGGGTCAGTGGCTGGTTCTTGTGTATCAGCCACATACCCTATATCATCTGGGATGCCTAATTTAGATGTATCGGCAGCTGGTTCTTGTGGAGCAGCTGCCTCTTTTGAGAAAAATGATGTCACAAAATCATGAACGCTCTAAATTTCGGCACGCGGCGATGAGGAAAGTGAAGGTTCAGGGTTGGGCGAAATACGGGATTTTAGAGTGATGGGCGGGGAATTTGGGATAATGTCCTCAGTTACTACGGACGACCTTGTTCGTTGCCGTGGTAAGGAGGCAGGAAAAATAGTAGCTTTTCTCTTTCGGGCACTTTTACTTAAGATAGGGAGATTATGGGAAACTAAGGCCCTAGGTTTTCTTTTTAGTGGGGTTGCAGTTTCCTGTTGCTTCTTCCTCTTAAGTGTAATGATGGGGGTATTGTCGTCCGAATCATCAGTAGGGATATGGACCATGGGAGTGGATGGTTCAGCTTCGTTAAGGGTTGGGGTCTGCTGCAAATTTTCAGTGCTTAATTGTGGAGTTTCTGCTGCCGGTTGCTGATTTTCAGCAGCTTGCTGGGAGTTTTCCTCAGATTGCTGGGAATTTTCTTGGGCTTGCTGAGGAGGATTATTGATGGGAGGTGGATTGTGCAGGGAAAAACCTCTATTTATTAAGAGCTGGGCCAAACGATGGTGTGTAAGGGAAAGGAGTTGGTGCCTTGCTTTCACAGTATATTGTGCCATATTTTTTAGACATCCAAGCAGATAATAGGGCATATTTATTAAATGACCATGCCTCAAATGATTTAAAATCACAAAGTCGTGTTAGTAGACTACCTGATAGCGACCCTTGCAGGTAAAATAGTGCTTAACAAATTCTACAACCTTTGGCCATGGTGGTGGTAGTGATCGAAGTGCAATGCCCCTACCTTTGGGTTCAACATGCTCCCCTGGTAACAAAAAATCTTGTTGTGCATTGAGAATAAGGTGTTTCCTGCTAAACCAGCAAGTAACATTGGTTGGTAGTCCCGAAACTTGTGCTATATCCTCTTCTGTTGCTGGAATTCGCACCCCTTGGACAGTGGAGTATCCTTCCCTCAGATTGCATGCAAATTCCAGCACCTGCTGTGAATCGAAATCTGGAAGTCTTCTGAAGTAATCCACCCATCCGGCCTGTAAAAAGATTTGATATGCCTCCTGGTAGAGTTCCAGTAATGCCGTTGAGCTAGGTTCATGTCTAACAGCATTTCCTCCCATAGTTACTGGTTTAGACAAGATACAAAGTGCAGAGCCTAGTTGCCGAGGTCAAAACAGAGTAGAATGTTACAGCTAAAGTCATAAGGTACAGATGGGGTGACTAGATACTACTGCGAGAAAATAGAAATGGCGGTGATTGGCATGTCATTTAATGATTACGATATTTCAGTAACCCACCCAACTACGGCTTAAATGATATGGTTGGTAGTAAGATGATTTCGGCAGTCATATCAATATCTTCTCATTAACTACGATTTAATATTCACACGTAAACACGCATACCTTTATATTTACCTTTGGTTGTTGCACCAAAAAGTGTTATCTCATCATCAATAGGTCAATGATATATAAAAAAGGGTCTATAATTTATGAGGGTTTTTACACACAAGGATTTCATCATTCACAACAAATAATAGTGAAGGACCATAATTATTAGGATGAATGGCTGATTCGCTTAATGAAGAGTAATAGTTCATTCTCGGGAACAAAAATGGGAGAATTAGTGAATTTTAGGAAAAATGGACAAGATTGGCGTTTTAAGCACTGGAAATTGGTGTTTCAGCAATGGGAAATGGTGTTTCAGCAACGGGAAATGGTGTTTCAGCAATGGGAAATGGTGGAAAAATGTAAGAGGAATGAATTGTGTTCTGAAGTGAGATGGCAATGCTTCTCCAAACCACATCTTAGTTCTCCCTAGATTGGAACTTTTCTTCTCGGCCACCTTCCGAATCTAAGATCTACAAAATAATTAATTGTAACATGGCAACCCTTGACAGGGATTATTAGTTAAGGAATCTAATCTAAAAATAAATACATAAACAGAAAATCAAGTGCATTGAGGGATAGCAAGTTCCCCCAAAAAGGCATAGTGTATGTCTGTCATGCAAGTAGCTTCGAAATCTTCTTTAGAAATAGGTTGTTGATACAAACAGAGTCGATACCCATTCACTAATAATGGTGTTCTGGAATCATCAATCGTTAAGAGTCTGATTATTCCATTTGGAAAAATAGTATCTACTTCATAGGGTCCTAGCCACCTTGTTCTTAATTTACCTTGAAAATTTTCAAAATGGGAGTCATACAGTAGAGCCCAATTACCTTTTTGGAACTGCTTATGCTTAATGGTTTTATCATGCCATCTGGTTCTTTGCTATTGTATCATGGTTATTTGTTGGATGGCATCCAACCTCTTTTCATCCAATTCCTGAAGCTGTTGCAACCTATCTGTCTGTGCATCAGTCAAGTCAAGGTTAACAGCTAAAGCAGTCCTTAAGGTTTTGATTTCAAATTCCACAGGAAAAACAACACTTTTACCATAGACTAATTCGTAAGGTGAAAAACCTGTAGTATTCTCCAAGTAGTTCTGTAAGCCCATAATGCTTCAGGCAACCTTTGAAACCAGTCCCTTCTATTTTCCTTTACTGTTTTTGTCAAAATGGCTTCTATAACTTTATTCGTACTTTCACCTGCCCATTGGCTTGGGGGTGATAAGTTGTAGTCATTTTATGCTTAATGTGATATTTCTGTAATGTATCTTTGAAGCCATGAGAATTAAAAGGAGGTCCTCCATCTGTGACTAGTTCTCTATGCAATCCAAACCTAACAAAGATTTCTTCAAATAAAAAGGTTAAATCTGATTCTTCATTAGCTTTGAGGAGTTCCTTAGCTTCTACCCATTTTGTCATATAATCTGTGCAGACCAGTATATAAATTCTTTGATTGGATGGAGGATTAATGGGACCTATAAATTCTAGCGCCCATCTTTCAAAAGGTTCAAGTATTACCTAGGGATTAAGTGGCATTTCATCCCTGCGATTAGGCTGCCCCTTTCTCTGACAGCTATCGCAAGCCCTAACATATTTCTTTGCATCCTTGAAAAGTGAGGGCCAATAATAACCCATTCTAAGAACTTTGTGTGCTGCTCTTTTATCAGCAAAATTCCCTCCGCGAGGGTTATCATGACAAGCCTTCAATATATCATAAACTTCATCTTCTCTGATGCATCTCCGAATTTCGTGATCGAGTCCTGTGTGAAAAGGACATTCGCTTATGCAGTTGTACCTAGCACTTTACTGAATGATCTTTCTCTTTTCTCTGTGCGATAGGTGTGATGGTAGCTTCCCTGCAACTAAGTAATTAGCAATGTCTGCATACCAAGGTGAGTGAGCAAATACTGCAAATAAATATTCATCAGGAAAGGAATCATCAACTGGAGTATTTTCATCAGTTTTTAGCCGAGAAAGATGTAAGGACTCTGGACACCACATATCTCCACAATGGTATGATATTGTCCACTTTGGGCCTAAGCCCTTATGGATTTGCTTTTGGACTTACCCCAAAAGGCCTCATACCAATGAAGATATTTGTCCATCCTTATATACCCATGATCCTCCCCACTTCTAGTCAATGTGGGACTTTGGTCGTATACCCAACAATCCTCCCCTTGAACAAAGGACCATCGAGCCTCCCCTCAAACGATTATCCATCCGTCCACTCTCGACCAACCAGAATTCTCCACTCCAATGCGTTGGAAGCGCACGCCTTACATGGAACACCACCTGCCTTGAGAGCTTGCTCTATCACAGGTCAAATCCTCTTCACCGTGTTGGGACAAGGACACGTCCATGAAGAATCCGGAGCACACCGCCTGCCAAGCTCATCCACGGATCCCATCGTGATATTACCGGGGCCCACCACCTTCGTTCGGCATTCCGAGGATTCATCCACTTGGCTGACTTCAGGGCATGGCTCTGATACCACTTGTAAGGACTCTCAACACCACATATCTCCACAATGGTATGATATTGTCCACTTTGGGCCTAAGCCCTTATGGATTTGCTTTTGGACTTACCCCAAAAGGCCTCATACCAATGAAGATATTTGTCCATCCTTATATACCCATGATCCTCCCCACTTCTAGTCAATGTGGGACTTTGGTCGTATACCCAACAAAAGAAAATCAGCAACTACATTTTCTTTACCTGGTCGATCTACGATTGTGATATCAAATTCTTGTAATAGTAATAACCATCTGGTAACTCGAGCATTTGAAATTGATTTGTTCATTAAATATTTAATGGTCGAGTGATCAGTATGAACAAAAGTAGTGTAACCGATAATGTAATTTCGAAACTTATTAATAGCATAAATGACTGCTAAGAATTCTTTCTCGGTGACTGTATAATTAAGTTCAGCAGAGGTCATATTTTTACTAATAAAATAGATAGCATAGGGAAGATTGTTTTCTTCTTGACCCAAGATAGCTCCAATTGCAGTATCTGAAGCATTAGAGGATATATGAAAGGGGAGTGCCCAGTCAGGTCCTCTTAAAATGGGAGTTGTAGACAATTGATGTTTAAGTTCATTAAATGCTTTCTGACAATCATCAGTCCACTTAAATTCAGCATTTTTCATAAGTAACACAAACATAGGAGAAGCTATTTTAGAAAAATCTTTGATAAATCTTCTATAATACCCAGCATGTCCTAAAAAACTTCTTACATCAGTTTGTGTTTTAGGGATAGGAAGAGTCTGAATTACCTGTATTTTAGCTGGATCAACTTGAATTCCTAGGAATGAGATAAAGTGTCCCAATATAGTACCTTGATTCATCATCATATGGCATTTTTCAGTACTTAAGGCAAGATGTGCTTCTCTACATCGTTTAAGTACTTTCTCAAGGTTTTGTAATCCATCTTCAAAAGTCACACCATAAGGAGTAAAGTCATCCATAAATATTTCTAAGGAATCATTAAGCATATTAGAAAAAATCCCTATTACTGCTCTTTGAAATGTTGCTGGTGCATTACATAATCCAAATGGAAGAAATTTGTAGGCAAAAGTCCCCCATGGACTAGTAAAGGTGGTCTTGTATTGATCTTGGGGTGCAATCTTGATCTGATTATATCCACTAAATCCATCCAAAAAGGAAAAGAATCTCTTGCCTGCCAAATTGTCTAGTACATGATCAATAAATGGTAAAGGGAAATGATATTTTTGAGTGGCCTTATTTAGAGCTCTATAATCTACACACACTCTCCATTTCCCATTTTTCTTAGGTACAATTACTAATAATGGAGAAACCCATTCACTATTAGATATAGGATATATAAATCCTGCATTCAACAATTTTTGAAGTTCTTCCTTCACAATTTCCCTTAAATTGGGATTCATTCGTCGTTGGAGTTGACAGACTGGGTGAGATCCCTCTTTAATATAAATACGATGAGTACATAATTCAGGAGAGATTCCCTTCATATCTGTGTAATCCCATGCAAATGCTTCTTTATTCTCACGGAGTAGCTTCATTAACTGCTGTGTTTCAGCATTTGTTAGGTCAGGGTTTATATTTAATGTTTTGCCAGGCTCGATTTCTACTGTTATACTTTTGGAGGAGATGCCAACTGGTGTCTGAGATAAATTTTCAGTTTTAAGGTTTTGCTAAGATTTAGGTTTCAAAATTGTAGTCAAGTGATCATATATTTCAGAACTAATCGAAGAAGGTTCAGAAATAAAATTGCCAATTAATTCATCCTCGGTTGAATCTTTAAGAGTTAAAGCTTGTCCGATATTCAAAATGGGTTGGGTCTCATCATCCTCATAATCTAACCATACGTAGTTATCATTATTAATCATAGGTATAGCATGAGGCTAAAGAGTAAGCTGCTTGGTTTCACATCCATTAGAAATCGTCATTGAGCCTGATCTACAGCTGATGAAGGCATTTTCTGTAGCCAGCCAAGGTCTCCCTAAAATCAATGGATGACCCCCCAACTTTGTTTTAGTCTATAATACAACAAAATCAGCTGGGTAGTTCCAGGATTCAACTGAAATTATCAGATCTTCAATCACTCCTTCAGGTCTGATTGTGGAGTGGTTAGCTAGCTCTAGAATGGTTGGGGTTTCCCTAATTACATTCTTTAACTACAATAATTGTGCGGTTTCAAGTGTCATAATGTTTATTGCGGCACCTAGATCTACTAGAACTCTAGAAACAAAAGTTTTTCCAACCTGCACTGTGACCGTAGGATGACCAGGGTCACCATATTTCACAGGGGGGTTTTTACCTATCATTAGATCAGCTAGATCACCCATCACATGGACTGTGAGGGGATCTTTAGCTTTTCTTCCGGGTTTCTTAATGCAAATATCTCTAATAGTTCTAGCATAAATTGGTACATCTCGTAGTGCTTGTAAGAGTGGAATCTTAACGTATAAATTCTGCAATTCTCCTAAAAGGTTAAAAGCAGGTGGCTCAAGTGTTTTGGTAAGAGCCAGTCGTTCAGGAAATGGTGGCTCTGCTGTTTCAGCAATCTTATTAGAGGATGATTCAACTGTTTCAGCATTGTTATTAGATGACTTTTCTTTTCCAGTTTCTTCTTTATCAGAGTCAGAAGAAGTAATGTCATCAATAATGGGTTCAACTATCCTCCCAGAGCGTAAATGAATATCATTGCATTGCATAGGGAAAACAGGTTGGTTTTGAATATCAATTACTTGCAGAGCTTTATTGTTATTTGGGTTGGGGTTAGGTTGCACAGGCAACTGGGGTCTCATTGTTTGATTATTCGCTGGAGCATTTGATGGTAAGGAGAGAGATTGCTGATACTGGGGAAATTGGTTTGGAAATGGAATCTGCTGAGCTGTCCAACTTGGGTTCCATTGATTAAAATATGATTGTTGTAGAGCCCAGGGATTCCATATTGTAGGATCAACAAAAGGGGGATTTGGTTGCTGCATGGGTGGGAAATTCATCTGATTAAAGGGCGGGTAATTTGTTTGAAAAGGAGGATGATTGTTCCAACGATTAAATGACATGTTAGAATTCGTACCTTGTCCTCGTGGTTGCCATTTCCTCCTTTGTGTCAACAAGTACACTACTTCAACTTCTTCTTCAGTTGGCTGCAGTGCTGCTTTTATTCCTGGCAAAGAAGGGCATTGTTGAGTCTCATGGTCCTTCTCACAAATGGTACAAATTGGTACCTTATCCAGTGGACATTCCTTTAACGGGTGTTTTTCTCTGCATTTAGAGCATAAAATAGCCAAAGCAGCTTCTGCTTCTGCCTGCTTCTTTTTAACCTGCAAGGTATCAATTTGTGAAGCAAAAGAGCTTAACATTTCAGTTTTAAATTCTTCAAGTAAGTTACCTATTTCAGCCCGTGTTGCTCCTCCACTTGCTGATTTCTGGACTCTTGAGTATGTATTATCCTTTCTCTTTGATCTGCTTGCTGCTCCTCTTGAACATATTTTATAGAGGTTGACAATCTCATCATATGATTCCTTGGATATATCTCCTTTTCCAAGCATATTCAACATATCTAAACAATCATCTCATACCCCTTTTAACAATATTGACTTAAGAATGTCCTTACTCATATTCGGATGATCAGATCGCTGCAAATTATATTGTAGTCTTTCCACGAAGTCTTCTAGATTTCTGTCCTTCGTCTGAACCATCTTAAATAATTCCTCCTTCCTTTCTCTTGTTTGGCAATAGTCTTGGTATTTGGCCAAGAACTTTTCTTTCATTTGATCCCAAGTTGTGATCACATGTCTTCCCAGGCTCATGAACCATCTTAATGCATTTCCTTTTAATGTTGCTGGAAATAACTTCAACTTTTGAGGATTAGTCACATAATCATAACTCCTGCACAATATATCAAACTCAAACAAAAATTCATCAGGGTCTTCAGATGATAAACCATGGAAATTAGGTAGGGCTGATAATGGAATGTTCTTCATAGGAGTTGCCCCTCTAGGAAGATCTTCAATAGGGAATTCTAAGGTGGAGAGGGAATTTTCCCCTCTTCCTTCTCTTCGTCCCCCACCAAAGGGTCCTTTACTATTTCCTTCCATTGGTTGCTCCCCTGTCTCACTCACTCGGTCTTCAGCGCTTTCTGTAGGGCTTTCAATATCCTGAACCGGTTCTTCAACTTCAATATCTTCTATTGGTTCCTCAATGTCTTCCACTGACTCCTCGACTTGTTCTATCATCTCTTCAGCCCTTTCTAGTCCCAATACTTCCTCTGTTTCGTAGTCTGTTTGGAGAGAGTGCTGCGCCTGTGGCCTCCAAAAGCTTACCTTCTGTGATGTTTCCGCTTTCAAAATAATGTCGTCAATGAAAGTTTTTCTTCCTCCTCTACCTTTGCCCCTGCCGCCTGTAGGGTTAGATTTCCTGCGTCCTTTCATGCATCTTGTACATCTAAAGGAAAGTCATTAATACTTTTAAAATCTTCGGTCGCCTTCCCCGGCAACGACGCTAAAATGTTGGTCACTTTAATTGCTTATTAATTTAAACAGTCGAGTGCCACATAAATTGTCAACTCGGGAAAGTCTGATTATTTCAAAGGTGACTACGTACTGTATGTACTTAATTTTAATAGCATTAAAGAGCTATAGTATAAAAAATTCACACTTTGTTAAATCTCTACTATGTGTTACAACAGTTATAATCTATTGTAGGATTTAAATAAGAACAGATAATTGATTAAAGGAAATAAATCTGCAGAAAGGAAACAATGGCTTGTCCTGTAACAAAGGATCAGGACCCTATCCCTCAGAGTAGGAACATTCAGCACCTGCCCCTATTTATCCAGTTCACCAATACACTCTGTAAATCCTAATCACCGGTGAGGCACTCATGTACAACATCAATTGAAAAGAAAAATAGAGTCTTAGCAAAAGTAAATTACCATCAGAAGCGGTGCTCATAAATGAGGTATAAACAAAATTCACACAAAACACACAACAACAAAAAGATGGGTGAATCTTTTGATGAAGGTGGGCCCTGTCCTTCTCACAAGATTCCCCAGGACACAAAAACTAAGTTAAAATACTGAGAACAGAATTTTATTCATTCGTCAATATACCATATTACAAGAAAGATTCAGTCTTGTCCTTTCGCTACAATCCCTGTGTTACAGCTTGTTCATCCTTCTCCCTCTCTAATGTAGATGTCTCCTCTTTATAGAGGAGACATATATTACAAAAGATTTTTCAGTAAAAATTCTAGTTCATCCCTTTGTACAAAAATAGGGAAATCAGTTCCCGTTAACAGAATGCTGTTACAGTAATGTGGATTATGAACGTTACGATGAATGTAACCGTTTATTCAGATCAATCGGATTCCTTTGTTGTCGCAATTCTGGTGTGCAAATCTCAACTATCTCCTTGAGATTCATATACTTTCCTTACTGTTTCAGCTTCGCGGTTCGTGTTGTTTCCGCTGTTTCAGCTTCGAGGTTCGTGTTGTTTCCGCTGTTTCAGCAACTGCAAAATATAGTCCTGCCAGCTTTAGGCAGTTTCAACAATTGTTCAGCGACTTAATCAACTTCAAAGATAAATTATAAAGATAGCATGATTATGTGTTGAATAATTAAACATATAGTAATGAGAAGAGTTACTGTATACCTTTAGAATGATTGGGTCAACATACTAACAAAGGATTTCAACTATGAGTTGAAAAGGGTAATATTATGACAAAATATAGGGTCAAAATAGACAATATGGGATCCTAACATTGCACTGCCTGGAAGCCTTTGATCTGGAAATGGAGTTTCAGTTGAGGGAAAGGAACCTTGAAACACTTGAGGAGATGCAGAATAGTGCAGTATATGTAGAGACTAATCTGTAGATCAGAAGGGCAAAGTTGAAGGAAGAAGAGATGAAGAACATAGATCCAGAGGAATCGACATCTTTAGAGGTAAAACTCAATATTTTGGTAAGTGCAGTGGAAGAGATGATGCAAAGGATCACCACAAGAAATGAGTATAATGTTCAAGCCCATGGCTCGCTGATTGAAGAAGAACAAGTTGTTGATCCAAAACATTTTGTTTCTTATCCCAGTTGTCATAGATCTAATAATGATTGTTTTATAAATTATCTTGGAGAAGAGATATATGTTGATATGACATGTATGCTTCATGATGTGTTTTATATTGATGATTTCCCTAGGTTTGATCAGTATGATGATGATTATGTTCTCCAAACAGAAGCTAGTCGTGCAGACAAATCAACAACTGGTTTGTGGGAGGAGGAAGTTCACTTTAAGCAGCTCAAATACAGTGATCAACCGATGCATATCAGCTATGGAAGTGAGGAGGAAAGTGCAACAAATTTTGAAGTAAGTGAAGGATATTTGCCTTTTTGTTTTGCTTCATTTCAGTTCATCAGAGAAAACTTTCATGCAATCAGAAATCAACTGTCGACAAGTCTTGATCTAGACCATCTCGAGGGCAATGAAATCCTTGTGCAAAAATTCTCATATCTAGATTTGCAGCCCCTGAATGCCATCGATTGTCAAGTTGCAAATGAATATTTGGAAGCTGGATCATATGATCAAATGATGCAAGATGATTCCATACCATTCTGTTTTAAATCACTTCAGTTTTTGAAGGGAAATTTGCATAGTATATCTTCAATAAAGGATGTGCAACCTATAGAAAATCATGTCATCTCATTGGAACCAATTGAAAATGGGTTGCAACAGTATTTTCAAGTTCTTCATGATCCAATAGCTGATGTGTTGGATGATGTCTGCAGTCAATGTCCTTCTCCACTAGTTAATTATGATATTGAAACAAGTATTGATACAAACTTGATCTGGTAGCCGATTTCTTTGTTAGTTTCAGCAGGAGTCTCATCACAGTGCTTAGATGAAAGTTTGCATTCATGGTACTGTTAGTGTCGGTCTTGAGCCCCCCATCAGTGATCAAAAGCTCTTTGCATGTGCATAGGTAGGTGTCTCATCAGTATCAGTTTTGCATCCCGTTAGGCATGCCATAAAACTGATGGAGGAGCTGGTCTTTGTTCCCTTCTTGGCTT
>APFE031600173.1:0-88830 GCA_000404065.3 Pinus taeda | reverse complement strand
CCAAAGACCCACCTGCAAAAACTGTGCTCAATCCCCGCACCCTGAATTGCACTCCCTCCAATTGCCACCAAAAACCCCAAAAACTTTAAATCAACCCTCCTTATCAGTTTACTAGCCTAATATCAGTGTTTCTAATCGGTCAACTCATCCTATTGAAAAATCCACCGAGTTTGACCGGAGAGAGCCTTCTCATACCCTGTAGGGCTAGCTACGAGGTGAAATGGTTTGATGTAGCCTTGAGATTTGTCTACCTCAGCCTAGGTGAAATTTCAAGTGCTAATAGGTACGAGGAGAAGAAAAGTAATCCATTGGATGAACTAAGTCCCAGTGTGCATGAATTTCAAGATCCTTATGCAGTATTTTTGGAGTCAGATAGAGAATCCATAGTATTCAATGGATCTGTTTACAAGTTTTCATGGAAGTTGCCTTTCTGTAGTTCTCTCTTGTTGTTCATAAGAAAGTGCTTGCAGAGAATTAAAACAATAGCTAGAATGCTTACTTGGTTGCATTGGTTGTTTCATTTCACATGATCAGGTGATGAATGGAATAGGTAGAGTAGGTTTTATTGAATAAGCTCCATTTTGAGCATATTTTCTAGTTTTTTAGTTTTGTTTTAGTATTGAGTTAGTTTCAAGCCAGTTTGTGTCTTTGAGTCATTAGTTTTCAGTCATCCAATTCAGTTTGTGTTTTTGACTCCTTGCCCAATGGATAATGCTACTTGATCTGCGGTTCTTGGCACCTCTAAGGAGCTACCATCTCTGTTGGCACCAATGTTAGTGTCAGTCTTTGAAGCCTTCCATCAGTGATCAAACATGCTCTTACAAAGTGATCTCAGGGTGTCAAAGTCAAATTTTGTCATTTCAGTGAGTCTTCAAGTAAAATTTGGTCACTAGGTATTAGGTCTAGGGTTTGTTTTCACTCTTTTCAAAGTTTTCCAAATGTCAACCCATGTCACCATTCAGTTGAGTGTACCATCATTCAAAGATTTGTCATCATCATTTCAGGTTCTCATGGGTTATTTTACACCTTGTTCGTGCTTCAGTTGTACTTGGGTAAGGCCCATTTCCCTTTCCTAGGGTTTTGAAGGTAATTTTTATTGGATGGCCAAATGATCAACAAAACGTGTATCATGATGCTCATACACCTTCCCTTATCCCTAATATACCTTCTTAGACACTTCCCATCATTCATATCCCTCAAATTCATCATTTTCCCACAAACCCTAGTTTATTGCTACAATTTGACAATCTTCTAGGTTAGGCTTGTGTTTTTCCCTTTTGGACCCCTTCCCCTCGCTCAATATTTGAAATTCAAAATTCCCCTATTTCCTAAAATCCCTCCCTATTTCCCAAAATTTTCTCAATAATTTAGAAGCCCCTCATCCGCTTCATATCGCTTCATTTCTACAAATCCCCTATTCCACATATCGGGATAGGTTTTCTTCAAACTATGTTTCTGAGTAAGAAAAGATGAATTTGAAAAAAGTGAGAGAGTATTTTGTCCATCATTTACCCAAGAATAGAAACCTCTTTCAGTTTTTAAACAGGTTTCATGGTTTGGGAGAGATGTCGAAAACATCATTGGCCTTAGGAGGATTGATGCACTTCTAGAGTGACCTTTGGAAAATCAAGCTTTCACCTAGCTGGGATGTTCAAAGACTTTCTTGGTGATTTAAATGATATCTAGACAGAGATAGATTTCCAATGAGCTATCATGAGCTCAATTTGGAGTTGAGAAAGACATTCAAATGTTGATTACAACAACACTCTGCATTTAGGCAACCTCATTCTGCACATTTTGTCCAGTCTTGGGAGATTTGACTTTTGACAGGGAAAATGAACTCCAAATTGAGAAGTCAAGATGTTCTAGAAAGTAAACATGATAAGCTTTCCAACAAGTTATCACACACCCAATTTGGACATCATGAAGGCCTTCAAAATTCATCTGCAAAAAGGCGATGCGCATTAGGGAGGCGTTGTGCATCAAGCAGTTTTCTCCCGTGTTAATTTACACTGGCGCTACGCATCAGGGAGGCACTGTGCATTGGCCAGTAACGCCTCAAAACCCTCAAATTTCACCTCTAATCACTCTCATTTCTGTATTTCTCCTCCAAGCAAGTAAGTAAATTCTCTTTTGATCTCACATAGGGTTTTTTATGCTTTGATGGTGGTTTTAGCATCCTAAAATTCAAAACCCTAATTCGTCTCTAAAACTACCTCATACACTACAAATTACAGTGGTTTATTCCCTATTCCCTAATTTCATTTTCCCAAACCTATCTCCTAAACGCCATCCTCCCTAACTCCTTTTCCTTTATCCTATCTCCCAAAACCCTACCCTTCACATATCAAACCCTATTCTCATATACCCCAAATCTTACCATACTCCCAAACTCTATCATTATTCCCAAACCCTATCATTACTCACAAACCCTACATCATGCATTAACCTTACTTATTCCCCACATCCCTTTCCAATTCTTGTTCACCCTCACTTGCTTTCCTTTTTAAATCTCTTCATACTCCTCTGAGTCATCACAAGGGAAACGACTACAAAGTATGGAGAGAGATAATGAGTATGACTATGAGAGAGAAACCCATAGTGACAGTTCCATGGAGAGACTTAAGGAGGAAAAAGGAGGATGATAAGCTAAAGATCTTGGCTAAGGCTTCACTAGCCCAACAAAGCAATCAATGAGGGACCCATGTGCCAAATTTGGGCAAGTTTTGAGAAATTTTTGTCATTTTCAATTTTTGAAATTTTACAACATAGGAAATTTCAACTGATGCACAGCACCACTGGAGCTACGCATTGAATTGGTGCATCCTATTGACAAGTTAATTATAGATTTGGATTCAGAATAAAAAAATAAGCAAACCCAGAAAGTTTCATAAATTTTGGAGGAGATCTATGCCACTTAAAGGGAAAAAAAACACCTAAAAAATGCCCTCTGTGCCACTTTTTGGACACACAAGAACTAGTCTTGGGAGAATCAACTTTTTAGGAGGAAAATGACCTCCAAATTAGAAAATTCAAATTTTTCTAGAAAATAGATAGGTAGGGCTTTCCAACAAGCTATCTTGGGCCTGATTTGGATGAGTGGAAGGCCTCCAAAAGCAGCCTTGAAGTGGAATTATGCATCAGGCTTAGGGTGTTGTGCATCAGTGAAATTTTTGCCAATTTTGCCCAAAAAATTAGAATTTCGCCTAGTTTGACTATTAGTTGACTTTTTCTCTTCTCCTTAGTGAATTTATGATGGTAAATGATGTAATATGACGTAAATATGATGAAAATTGACTTAAAGGTAGATACATCAATTAGAGGTATTTCGAGGTTGAATGAATCAGTTTCCATAGTTTTAGAGGCAAGTTGTTCCACTGCCTATTTTTTAGTTCCTAGTTTAGATGTTGTTGAAATAGTTCCTTGACTCATGGATTCGATCCTTGTTGGCTAGCATAGGTGGTTTGAAGCCTATATTATTGACTTTCTTAGTCATTTGTAAAGGTTGGACTCTTGTGGATGCATTGAGCTTTATTGTAAATCACTTCTACAGTTTGACAAGGAAATGAACCAGGGTTTTGCAACATTTTGTGGGATTCTTGTGGTAATGTGTCTTAGCATTGTTTCTTCCTCTATTATTTAGCTTCTCTTATATGTATATGTTCCAGCATCTATTTCTTTCTTCATAAATAAATGAATCAAGATAAATAGGTGGAATCCATTGATATTCAATGATCTACCTTGAGGATACATTTAGTTTTAAATTTTTTTGTTGTTTGAAGAGGACTCATGAAACTTGCATGCCCTCTCCAACTCCTCACTGGTCTCAGGCTTACTATCACATCCAATTCAAAGTTCCAAAACACTTGCCTAACTCACCCCACAGAAACTCCTGCAAATCTGAGTTGATTTCCCAAACCCAAAGCTGCCTTCCTCATTTGATCCAGCAACCAACCGTTAAAATCAATCAAAATCCTCTGACCTAATATACATAGCCTAAAATTAGTATTCATTTCAGTCATATCAAGCCTTATTTTTCATATTTTCTTTGAGATTTACAAGGAGAGAGCCCTCTCCCGACCTGGTAGGGCTAGCTACTAGGTTAAGCGTGGTTTGATGTTACCCTAGACCTGCCTTTCTTTAGATTGAGGTCGATCTAGGCTCTAACATAGAGGAACAAACTAATATATTCTCACATGGTGATATAGAACATGATTGTGATGAAGGGATACAATCTACCTATTCCATTCATCCTTTAGGTCCTCTTCTAAGTGCAAGTCAACTGCCCTTTTACACCCTTGCCAGCCCATAAGATCTCTATGACTAGATTCCTAATATAGGTAAAAACTACCATGATTATGTAGAACTTGAATGAGGTGCTCAGAGATTATATGAGATTCCCCACTTCCTATCCAATGGTATTTTTAGACCAGAATTTTTGTAACATCCCTCCCCTTCCATCAAAGGCCTAAGAGAATGGCAAAAGAATAATATTTTATATCTTTCTAGACCAATGATCACGAAGGTGGAGATCTCTTTGAATCTATAATCCAATCCAATATCAAATTGGGATAGATACATTTCTTGGCCATTATTTGAGCCTAGAGTGTTGAGCCCTAAATAAGTTTAGAAACACTCTTTACAACAAGTCCCTTCAAGAACCAATCCTAGCCTCCGAGGTTCTTTGAGAGAGCATTGAGGACCACACTTTAAGGAAAAGAAGGTGACAATCCAGTTTCCTAGCCCAAATATAACTTAATGATAATTGTTTTATTTTTTATAGGATACCCAAAAGAACCCAATTGAGGAACCCCTAGTAAATAGGAATAACCGCTATCACGTTTTTTTCAGAGAATCACCCTGCCAGCTCTTGATAACCATCTATTACACCAATGTATGATTATGAGTTTGATCTAAGCATTGCACCAAGCCTAGTCCCGTTTCGAGTATCTATTTGACTTTAAATAGAATACCATATATTTTAATGATTCTCCTAAAGGAGACATATTAACATAAATTATTTTGGAGATAAAATCCTTGTCCTTGGGGATAAGACCAATCTCAATATAGGAGGATTTAACATGGTTAATCATCTATCGATGGCCATAAAGAATAAGTCCATATTACAATTTTAAAAATTAGATAACCAACATCCATTAATAGAAAGAGGATGATATTATCCATGAATAGAAGGTGTGTAATTGAGCAATCCTGGGAGATATCAATACCTTTGATAAGGTGACGTGTGTGTGTATTAACATTGACATGTGTTGGATTATTGAAAGGCTGGGTTGTAGGAAAAGTATTGGAATGGTGTGAGATCAAAGCTGCCATGAGAAATCAACAACACCTTCAAAGGAAATCAACACCATGACTAAAAATCTCATAATTTTGAGATCATGCTTTTGGATGAAGCAAGCATTGGGAAATTAAAATCTCTGGTTTGAAATTACGAGTATATCTCATGAAATATCTTAAATGTTGTGACATAGGTGCCATAATGGAGCTAGGAGCTAATGATGAAGATTAAAGGAAGGCATTGTGGCTTGTGGATCCTTGTTTATCTCATGGGAGAAAGTCATAAATGGGATGTTGACTATAAGACTCTATGAGTGGTGTAGTGAAGCGCGCTAGACCATGAGTTGGCCATAATACTTCATGCACATGTCATTAGAGCATGATAAATGGATATTGGGTTGTAAGACTCTAATGACTACCCCATGTGGGAAATCCCTTGGAAAAGTAGACCACGCGGAAAGGGGGTTGCTTGGCCCTAGAAGGGTGAATGACTGATGGGGGCCCATGCAAAAAATTCTTTGGTCGGGTAGAATTCATGGAATGGGGGTTTCTTAGGCTCGTAAAGATGAGTAGCTAGTGGGAGAAGAAATATGCCCATGCTCACTAGGATGTGAGCATGAGGAAGCTTGTTTAGAGCGATATGAAAAGATTGTGTGGAGCAGTGTGATTTCCACTAAGTGATTGCTTCAACTTAAAACCATTTAGTGAGATGGATTTATGGATTGAGATGTACAAAAAGAATACATGGAGTAGTGTGACCACCACTAAGTGATTTCCTTCAGTCGATAAGCCACTTAGTGAGTTGGATTTGAAGATAGATTTGGCTGAAGATTGCATGGAGCATACACAACATTTAGTGCTTTCTTCGACTGATAACCCACTTAGTGCAAAAGAAAAGAGGAATCCACAAAGATAAATATTAATTATAAATTTAAAGAAACTTATCTTTAACTTGTTATTTAATATGTTTTAAAAGTTTTATGATTGAATCTCATATGACTCATGTGCTCTTGATGTAGGAGAACTACTAAATTTTCCAACACAAGTATATGAGGATAACTATAAATAGTTTCAACATACACCATAACAACATAACAGAGTTGAAGACTTTAGGAACTGGGCCATTATGATCACACTGAAAACCCGTGACATGCATTGATTAGCATGAGGAATGCCATGATACGTGTTGTGTTATTAAAGCAAGGAAAAGTTATGCCTTGGTCGAGGAGACTCTTCTTTTGCGAGGAAGCCTTGCTAATGAATGGATAGATAGAGGGATAAAGGAAGAAGAGAAGGGGGTGCATGAACTTGGAAGGTGTGGGACTCTGACAAAAGAGGAATTAGATCACCTGAGGGATTGATGAAGCAAAAAAGGGAGTGTTGTAATTGGAAAGTGAATTGGTTTCACAAGATCATGTGTATACTCATTGGGAATAGAGATGCATCAAGTGTGGCTTGGGAAGAAATGGGTTGAACTCATTCCCTAAAGGAGCACTGAGCATAGTGGATAACATGGTTGGAGATTGGGGGTGGATCACACTATAGAATCGAGTGATCAATCAGGTCAAAGTGTGGTGGAAGCATGTTGGGATAGATGAAGCCACTGGAAAAGGGATGATCAGATGAGGGTGTCTCACCCATTTTTGTTTAATCTATAAGAAAATGTAAAAGAGATGTGTGTGTAAGCTCACATTAAAACTTGTGTTTGGAAATAGAACATTGTTGAAGGTGTGTTCAGGTATAGAAAACCAAGAAAGATGTTCCTCTTGGGGTGGGGGGGGGGTGACAACCCCTTTTTATATCCCTCTTGTAAATGTCACTTTGAATTGTAATTCATGTAATAATATCGAAAATGTATGATATGATTGGGCTAGAGGAGTGGACACCTATTTAGATATTGAGGAGGAGGAGTTTCTTTTGTTGAGTGTAAACCCAAGCCACTATATTTTTTTAACATATATCTCCCTGATGAAGTGATGGTTCCACTGGTGCCTGCAATGAAGGGTGTATGGTCTGATCAAGAAAAGGGTAGGCTCGTACTATCCCTATCTCATCTTTTTGAGGAAGGAAACACGTAAGAGATGGGGAAAAAAGAAAAAAATAAGGGGAAAAGTGGTGGAAAAGGGAGTGGTTGGCATAATGAAAATGCTTGGAGTGTGAAAATATTGGTAAGGGGTGATTAGTTAGCATGAGTGCCCATGATTATTTTAGTGTCCCCAAGCCACAAGTGTAGAAGAAGTTGGGTCATCACATGAGAAAGTAGTGGGGTATAAGGTAGAAGTGGGGAGTGCAAGAGCGAATAGTTACAGAAAACCTTGTGGTGAGATTGGGGCATATTTCTTTACATTCTAGTGATTCCCTATATGTGTATTAGTGTAATTCAATAAATATAGCTCAAGGAATGACATATTCACTCAGTGCTTTCCTTGGGGCGAAAACACCCATTAGAGTGAGATCAAGTTCATATATTGAGAGAAATTCCTTGAATTTTGGTTGAGCTCCTATGATTAATTTTGAGAGAGTGAGTTTGTCACTATGGTGTTTGCTGCCTGGAAGCAATTACTAGAAAAACTATAAAGGTGGTCTCCTCCTCTTGGCTACCAGTTTGACTAGTTATTGGTGTGAATGCCCTTCAACACTTAACTCTTCAGACTCAGAATCTAGCTTAGGGGTGGTTAGTTGCAAGCAATATTACAATGTGACTGGCCTACGATTGGGTGGAGAGCTGCAGATTCTCTCACAATTTCTAATCTTTAAGATACTCAGATAAGTATATTCACTTTCTCTTGTGTTGCACTATAGTGAATGATAATTTCCTCACATGAAGGATATGAATGTATTAACATTTTAAAATAGATAAATGCATAATTTTTGGCTTATCACATTGAGATTGTTGTGTGAATGTTCCCATGACTAGAAGGATTTGTAGACCCCTGGGTTGTTGGTATTTTGAATAAATTTAAAGCTCATTTACATAGTGTGGAATGTATGTTGATATACTCAGTTAACTAGAATGGCATATGGAATCCTTTTCTTGGTTAGACCATGGTTATTAATAGCTTGAACTATTAAATGTATCTATACTGTGATGGGTGCCTACCAGAGAATCTAATAGTCCTAAGTGTGGAGTCCATCTCATGTTTATATATATGTGCACACTATTGTTGGCAGTGAAATCACTAAGCAGTGTGGGTATGAAATCTAAGCCTATGGGATGACACACTTATAAGTTGAAGGATCCATGTCTTGTTTAATTGCAACAATGTGATTTGCTATGCAGAGAGGAATTAAACTATGAGTGTGATGATTAGGGCTATTTACTTACATTTATGAGAATATGCATCATTTTCCTTCTTATCGTAAGGTTACATAGGCCACGACTAGACCCAAGGAAGGATTAGTATAGCCTTAGAGAATCATAGAGTTCCTAAGTCTATGCATGACTTGTGTAGACCTATATTCTCACCAAATAAGGCTTTGAATTGAATTATACATATGAAACTTTGTTTCAGTGAAAAGGGGGAACACGGAATGAGAATATTCCCATTTCCTGACAAGAAATTTCACATTGGACCATGCCTCCATCACTTAGTGGTACACCTTAGCAAGTTTGGGGAATGAGTGTTGTTGATGGAGGGTGAAAATAGAGAATTCTTCGTCACTCGCCGTGAATATTTACATCACACCACACCTCCCATGGAAGTGGTTCGTAAGGATTGAAGCATTGTTGATAGAAGGCACAAGATTAATTTTTCTCTATCACTTATCATAGAGTGTACCATCGTGTCACACCCATGGGGCATTGTCACGCGGAATGAGTCGAGGTTGCGGACAAGATCGACCTTCCTAGTATCTAAAGATATCTAGTGACAAACAAGCCAATCAAAAACTATATTTCTCTAAATATGCAATTAAAACAAAGGCAAATAAGTGTTTTAGGCCTACCTTGGGTCCAATGCAAGTTTGTGGAAGCCTCACTCCCTCGCTCCAAATGAGCTTCCCTGAAGCGTAAGTCTACAAACACAAACAAGCAAACAAATTAAATAGCACCTGAAAAGCCAATATCATAAAGAATATTCATCATAATGATCAAGGAGATTACGAAACAAACCACATAAGACAATTTGTTGAGAAAAATGAATCTGATTGTATTAATTCAAATGAAAGAAGAACTTTACAACCTATGCCTTGATGCTGTACAAGCTCCTCCCAGGGCCCGACAAGAAGTCTCCTCTACTTTGACAAGTTTCACTCACTTCCCAATGAAACCAAAAGGTATGTGATCTCTCCTCTCAAGTTTAACTAGGAATTCCCAATTCCATCAGCATTTACCCTCAAAATGTTCAGCTTTTAACCTCCCTAGCAACAGACCCAATGCCTTAATTTATAGTGCAATGGAGGGAAGTTACTAGGTCCTCCTTCAAAGGGATAAACTTCAAAGGGATAGCTCCTCCTATCAAGGGATTAGCTCCTTCTCTTTTTGGATGCATGAACCACCTTGGAGCGAACAATCCACGTCAAAATCCTTCTAGAAACATCTAAAATTAACCCAAAAGTGAGTTTTTTAGGATAAACTTGCACCTTTTTGACTTTTACAGGGGTACGCACCCACCCCTTTACAAACAGAGTGTGCAGGTACGCAGGTAATATGAACAAAGGGTGCGGGTCCGCAGGTAAAAGTAGGAGAAAGTGTAGAACCAGAGTAATATTGATTTTTCAATGTCTTTCTCTCATTTGCAAAGCTTGACATGAAGAGCTAAGGTCTGAGACTTGCTTAGGAGGCTAGTATAAGTGATGATAGACCCATACTGACTGCAAATAATCATGGTGACGATATTTTTGTGTAACACCTGTAAAAACAATGGAACATAATGCAAAAGGAAAATAAGAAAGAATCCCATGCAACCGAGTTTTTCTCACTGACTTGACTTGACCTCGAGGTAGTGGGCCATCAACAATCACCCTTTGTGCACTAATTTCCCTTGAGATAAGGGTTGTGGTCACACTGGCGAAGTTCCTCTTTGAATTACCCCATGACATTCTAGACATATGATTTATTATAGAAATAATAACTTGATGAAAAACCTTTATATGAAAATTTTTGATCAAGACCCCATTTACATTCTCGGTATACATAGACATCAACTATAGCATAATTCCATAAGAAACAAACAAACTACAAAGATAAACCATCAAGTTGCCCGAATAATACATACTTTCCCCTAAAATTTCTAGGGAGTCTTCATGATTATCTCATAGTTCTATCTTAGAAATAACCATTCAACGAATTAAGAAGAAGCAAGTGAACACAATGATAAGGGAGAGTATGGAATGAGTGAAAATAACATACCCATAACTGTCGCTTGCAGAATGAGGGGCGTAGCCAGGTTGGAGAAACCATATTACAAACACCCTTGAATATTCAAAGAGGTGGCTAGCAGATATACTAGATCCGATTGGATTCTTTGAACCATACCCCAAAGGCGTTCCCTCTAATCGAACCTTATGCCATCTCTTTCTTAGGATACTTAGTCCTTGCCACCTTGCACATGCAGTGGATAAAATGAGGGTTGCGATCTAACCACCCTCCATTATGGTTCATAATACCTCTGTTCATGGCACGAATCCCAGCACTCCTAGTTCACCAACGCTCACCCCGATCGGGGAAAAAAAAGAAGAGAGAATTATTAAATAAGAAAGGAAAAGGTGCTTAAAAAGAAAATAATAATTTACACACACACATATATCAAAATAAAAATAAAAAATAAAGCATGAATTTTTTTTAACTACCCTATGGAGAGACAACCCCACCACTCAATTGTGGTACCCTGCCGCCCTGAAACAACAAGAATTCAACATCACCACCTGAAAAAAAAAAAATAAATTCCATTGCCATCGAATTTCATAGGTAGTTCCATGCTACACTCATTTTCCCTTCGTTCCCTTTGTTTCCTTCACATCCGCATCGTTTCCGCACCTCAAAAACATTCCAACCTCGATGATTCTAATGCCTTAGTAAATCTCGACTCATTGACTTGTTTTCCGCCACCACAACACTTACCCACCATTGTAGGATGCAATTTAAATTGATCCACACAACTAGCCACTGAGTTAAGGATACAACGGTTATTAGTTAAAGTTGAATGAACCAGTCAATAAACAAGTTGTCATATTGTTCATTTTGGTTGACTTCGCCACTGAAGTTGCAACAAATTCGAGATGTGTAAATAAATATTGGTTGTGCTATTTTAGTGGAAATTTTACCAATAGCATAGTCTAACTGTACAATTCACATAAGTTCCCTCTCATATGGTTGTGACCAATCATTTCTGAATAGTCAATTGGTGATTATATCTAGTGGTTTATAATTAATTTAATTTAAGACTGAAAAAATAAAAAGCTTAACCACCAAAAAATTGAATTACAACATTATAATATAAAATATAAAGAGTATTTCAAACTTCATAAAGTATTTTAATTTTAAGTGGAGGAAGGTTTAAATACAAAGAGAGAGCTTTGTTATAAAAATAAATAGGAAATTTGAGAATTTAAAAAAAAGAAAGGAAAATATTATAAAAATAGATTGGAATATATTTCATTATTATATAACTAAAAGGAGTTAGGATTAAAAGAGAGTGAAAAATTAATAAAAAGTCAAAGGGGTTATTTTAAAACCCTTATTTCATCTCGGAAAAGAAAAAAATGGAGACTGGTAATGAAAGATTTCCTAAATCCTTTAGTAAATGTGTTAGTGCACTATTTAAAATTAAAGGACCACTCACAAGAAGAGATATTATAATCTCTATTAGTCTTACTGAAGATAGTAATTATGTTAGTACTAAATGAGTTAAACAATTAGTGATTCCTGAATCAAGTATAATTGAAACAAATGTTGTTGACTTAAGTGAAAAATAATATGACATAAGCAATCTACAACCAAGTATTGGGGATTATACTTTTATCGCACAAATCACCGTGAAAACCTTATTTTTTGATGATAGTGACATATTTTTGGGCTCGCTTTGGATGGAAACTCTAGGGTCATTTATCCTAATTATGAAAAATAAATTTTTGACGTTTTCCCACAAAAAGAAAAAAATAATGCCAAAGGACATTACTTTGAAGCCAGATTTAGTGACACTAGAAGACATACAAGATATATCAAAATTAATTCTTCAAGAAAGTAACAAGGCAATAAAAAATAAGCAAAGGGAAGTCGACAAAATAACCACTAACAAAAATGAAGAATTTTCTCAGCTTAAGGACCATAGTGAAAAATTACTAACACAAATTAAGAAGCTTAAGAAGGATCCGAATTTGTTGGAAAACAAGGTACACAAACTTATTGACAAGGAAGTGTTGCAATATTCAAATGAATAAATTCAAGTTGAAGAGAATGGAATGCATACTGATCTAGTGAATATCACAACTCAAGAAGAAGACAAGGCAGTTGAAGAAAAAATACACTTAGATGTTGTAACTCAAACGATGAAAAATCCAAGTGAAGATTCTGTAACCAACTCAATGACATTAGAACTTGAAGTAAATGAGAATATTACCACACACATGATAAGGGGAATTCCAACTAGAAGAACTCCTTATATACATCTAAATCACAAGAATAAACGTCTCAATCAATCTACAAATCTATATCACTCAAAACATAAACAAAAAACTTATGTCTCGAAGAGATGTGAAGTTTGCACAATTCAATTTGGTGATAACAATTCATCACAAGTTCCAGTAAATGCAAGATTCCATAGATAATTGATCTAAGATGGGCTGATCCCTTCTTAGTGTGACAATTTTGTTTATCACTTAGATGATCATATCGTCTTGTATCAACGAAGATGATAGTTCCGAGATGAGAAGACATTAAAAACACAAAAAGAGATCAAGCCTTTTCATCAGTAAGCTTTGAGGACAAATATTTTTGAAGAAGAAGACAATTTTATGAATTATATATATATGAAATAATGTAAAACAATACTAATAATAAATAATGATTAATTAACTTGTAACTAGTTAATGAAGAGGTATGTAGCTAGTCAAGTCACACTAGCATAACTAGTTGAGGATGGGCCTCATTAGCAAGGAAAACTAGGATCATACCTCATGGGGTGTGGTTGTGCCCTGTGCTAGGGGGAGGAGACATGCTAAAAAATCCATTTAGCTTAGGGTTGGTGTGGCCTAGGTCGGGTATGATCCTTGGGTGAATTTGATGGATTAGATGCCCCTGGGTTGTGGCTCCTCAAGCCACAGGTCAAGCCTGGAGGATCACAGATAACTTGACAAAAAAAGGAGGTATATCCCTAAGGACATGATTGTTGGTGAAGAGGTATCTACATGGTTATATAAGTAGGCCCTCACCCTCATTGTAATCATTCTCATTCATACATTTTAATATATATTTGTATATTCAATGGATATCTTCATATTCCAAGTATTTTGGAGTGTTTAACCTATTCTTACGAACTTTGTTCGTTACATTGGTATCAGAGCATAAACAAACTTTGTTTGTTACACACAAATAAAGTGAATGGATGGATAATTGATCCTTAGGCACAAAGCAATACCATGAGGGCTTAACTAAGAGTCTCCAAAAGCCAATCTAGACTGCATTGGAGGCAATAAAATTATAGTGTAAATGGGTGGTTTGGGATTTACCAATATAGGACTTATATCCACATATGAGGGAGGATAATATCTAGGGATAATAAATAAGACCTCAAGTATAGGAGTTCGAGATATTGGTCTAATAGTTATTAGTTAAAACTACTCAGGAAGCTTCTGGAAAGAGAAGATTCAAATTTATTTTTAATTTTTATAGAATTCTGGAGGCCATCACACATACAACAAGGACAACATGCATTGGTCAGTGCAGTTTCTCAGTGTACAACTTGCAATAGTGCAATTTGCTCAAAGGGAAAGTGCGATGGTTCTAAAAATTAGGGTTTTGAGCTCTTTAACTCACAATTCTTGGAATTTTTGGAGAGAAAATGCTCTAGTATTTGTAGGGGATGAATGCAAAGTGTTAAAGGATGATGATTTACCTAGTTCCTAGGCCATGTGGCAAAATGACCTATAACAAGGTGGATCTCTCTTGGAGGGAGGACGACGTTAGTAAATTCGGTTCTTCAAAGTATTCCTATTTACTAGTTTACATTATCTAAAGTTGCAAAGTCCAGCATTAGGAGGATAATACATTCTATGTTTCATTTCCCTTAGGGGAATAATAAAAATAATGGTGTCTAAATGGGATATTTTATCGTAGCCAAATGTGGCGAGGTGCTGGGCTTTAAGAATCTTCATTGGTTTGGGCAAGCTTTAGCAATGAAAAGCCCCTAGAGGGTGATTACTAGTATTGGTTTGTGGAGATGCTAGGTCCTTCATTTTTGGGTAAGAAAATTTGGCAAATGATGGTCACGTTTTTAGTCAGAAGATGGTTGTGCAAGAGTTTGTAGGAAAAAGGGAAATGAATGGTCGAAAGAACCAGGTGTCGAGAATGACCGTAAAGAGGCATGTAAGGGAAATAAAAGGGTAGTTATGGTGGATTTTGAAGAGGCCGCCAAATAAGGTTCGACACACAAGGGAAATAAAGGAAAGTTACGGTGGAGTTTGCAAAGGTTGCCAAAGAAGGATAGGCATGTTGAAGTTTGAAGGAATTCGAGGTGACAAGGACCAGATCAAGTGAGTGGGATCACGAGAATAAAAACTATAAAAGGCAAAGGGAAGATGGAAAAAATGAGAAGATCGAGAGCATATGTCGAAATGTTGTCACAATGATGATTAAAGGTCTTGATGTATCTAATCTTTCTATCCATTCTATGTTGTATTATGATTTAGTAGTGATCCACACTCTCACTTATAACAAAGAGCCTTGTATGGTGTTCTGATGAATGCAGATGCGTTGCAGAGGGATTGAGATTTGAGAGCAGAAAAGAGGGCGCTGATAGATGATAAATGGCAGGAGAAAACTTTATGTGAGATTCGAAGGTGACAGAGGGAATTAAACCAAATAAGAGATGTGTTGAGTAGTCCAAGGTTGCGGGTAGGAGGAAAAAATATTTTGGAGTTGTGGTAGATGGAGGGTAGTGGCAACATAGGTTTTGGCCAAAGAGGACATGCTAGAAACATTATCGGGAGATAGATATAAGGAAGTAGTAGATATATCCATGTACCAAAAAGATTAATGACGCTAGACAATTTAAGGCCTACAGTTGGAATAATGAACCAAACTATCCATCTTGATGAAAAAGTGCATTTTGTAATGAGGAAACTATTTTATGAAGATGTTGCATCCCCTATAAGTAATAATCCATTGCCCAGCAGAACAAGTAGCACCTTCCCTAACCTCCCCCTGGTACCTTATCAAAATCCCTCTCATTTTATTCCAAAGGTAGCTAAAGTTATAAAATTTTGGAAGGTTTATAGTACATATATAAATAGTACTTCTAGTGGTGGTGGTAGTAGTTCTCAATTAGGTTCTTCCATGTCATTGTTTCACAAGGATTTATACTCATATCACCTGGTCAATCTATAATGGTCGGTAACATAGCAAGTTAATTCACTTGATACCCTGAATTTTTAGGATGAGGGAATGACGACGTTGAACAACACTGTTATTTGTGTGAAGTGATATGGAGGGCTAGAAATATGCTTGATGCTACTAAACTTATTGTGTTTTAGACTACCCCAAGAGAGAAAACTCAAGTGATTTATTAAATGTTCTGCTATGCATCATAATCCTACCATTGATGAGGTTTCATGAGAATTTGTTCAAGAGTTCAAACTTCCGTAGACAAATCAACAAGGATTTTTTGAGTTGTGGGATACTAAAAAAATGTGAAGGGGAAATGCATGGGAGATGATGCAATGATTTAAGGATTTTATTAGTAAGTTAAGTTATCCTATTGATTCCAACCTTCAGCAGGTTAGGTTTATTAAATTCTTGTTGCCATTAACTCGGACACCTTGAACTCAAAAAAAGATTGATACATTGCAAGATGCACTTGAGAAACATACAAAGATTGAAGCTATGGCGGGGTATCCTTACGAGCACAAAGGAGGAGCTACTTCTAGTGATATTTCCCTTCTTGGACTGTAACATCAAATTGTTGACTTGACAGAGAAACTAAAAGACATGGATGCTACACGACCTTTATGACCTCAAGTATGGTGTACTAATTTCCATGTTGAGGGTCACCATGCAACAAAATGTCTAAGGCTGCGAGGTCCAAGACAATCCTCCAATCCTATGGGACCAATTCCACCTTTTTCTATTATTGGAGTTGTGCAAGTCGACATAAACACCTTATATCAAGGTCGTACTCAATTCCATGCTTTCCCCAATCATTAAGGTGGGTATCCGACTGAGTATTGTGAAATATGTCATACGTAAGGATATCCATCTCATATTTTTCCTAGTCTTATAGAAATATTCAAATGTTCCAAATAAATTTTTTTTGTGAATTTTATGGGTCACTGACTCACCATACATACCAGTGCAGAGATTTGGATGCTTTGGATGACTGGCTTGATTGTTCGACATTTAGAGTGAATGAAATTCCTTGAGGGAAAGGAGGTGAAGGAAAAAATGGGGAAAGAACTGAAGGAAGAGGTCCAATTTGTTGCTATAACTATGATCAAGAAGGACATGTTGTCCACAACTATTCGTTGCCTAGAAGGCCTTGGTGTTGTCAATTTAGAGTAAACACACATGCAATAGAGGATTTCCTAAATTGATCGCTAGGTGGGAGGAGCGTAATGGTCAACAAAGAGGAGAAAACTTGATTAATGCATAGCCTTTGGAAACTGAACCGATTCCAATGCCAAATATTAATATAGTTACTAGAGGAGGAAAGAGAACTAGAGAAAACTTGAGCATCCCTGAACATCCAATGGTAATTAGACCTGCATCACCTAAAATATCTTATGACTCTAACGAGTAAAAGTAATATTATAAACATGCAACACAAATTTTTAAGAAGTTGACACCATCCTATAACCCTCAAATGGGAGAACCAAAAAAATCAAAATTAAAGAGTCCAAGGTTATTTCAAGACATGCCCTAACCTGTAATGGAATGGTTTAAATTATTTCTACAAATTGTGAATGATGAGGAGCTCTCAGAGCGACCTATCTCTACGAAATTTCTTGAGAGGCATTTCAGATGTGTTTGGTGAAACAAGAGGAGAACATGAAAAGAATTATGTGTCGATGCTCAGATTGTGGGTTTCTAGACCAAGGAATCTATGCCAGATTTGGGCTTCCTACCAAGAAAGACTTGGGAAGCCCTCGAGAAACCAAGGCTAGCATACTCCCCATTTCAATGGTGAATGGCCAATCAGTATTTTATCCTTCACATTGGGCATCTGGACGATGTTTAAGTGGATATTGCAAGAGTAAAAACATATGCAAATTTTGAAGTGATAGATATTATGGGAGATAAAGACCCCTATCCCACATTGTTGGGAATAGATTGGGATTTTGAGAATTTTGTTGTTATTGATATTAAGCGGAAGACAATGAATTTTGAGGTAGATGGAATTGGAGTGATTCAACCATTAGATCCTTACTAAGGTCCCATATTTACAAATCTTGTAGACTACATAGAATAGCCTAGTCCCCTGGACCAGATATGTTGGCTAACGACAGGGAAAAGGGAAGATTATATTAATCCTATAGTTGATGGTTCTATTAGTTGTAGGATCATTCAAAGCATAGAGGTTGGTTTGGATTTTGTGTGGGATGACTGGTAGCAAGGAGATCACAAGTTACATTCAAGATGATGCGCAACTTTTCACTGTGCTCGATGGATTGGTATGAAGGTACAAGATTTTCCTACTTTTAATGGGATAAGTTATGCCATTAATTTTATTCATGTAGTTGATTTGAAATTCAAGGAGACACAAAAGATTCCCTTGTTGGATGTTTCTCTTCAAGCAACACCAACAAGGTGCTGGGTGCTCATCGTAACCATCTTCAAGGGTGGGAATCAATCAATTTTTCTTTTCTATGTCAATTTGGTTCCCCAAGTGATTATTCAGCTAGCATTCATAAATATGAGGGATATACTAGTCCACATAAACATATTCAGAATTGCAGAGTTAAGTGGATTGAAGAAGGACTTTTTGAAAAGATGTGGGTACATTAATTTATTCATACACTAGGAACATTCCCTTGGGATTGGTATCTCAGGGAGGAGATGAAAAGACAGACAATCACATGGGAACCAATGATTGTCCAATTTTCTGGTGATTTTTCCTTTTCAAACGAAGATGAAAATATTTTTCCTTTTCAGATGAAGATGAAAACATTTTTTGTTTTCAAATGAAGATGAACATATTTTTCGTTTTAAATGAATATGAAAGCAATTAAATGAGTTTTGTTCCGCACATGAAAGCATGTTGAGGATTATACTAACCAAGATATTTTTGAACACATATATGAATCTAGGTTCCATGAAGCTATTGCTTGCGGAAAGGTGAATCAAGACCATGATGATGATAACTTAGAAGAATTAAGGAGCTTGACTTTCAAAGAGTATGAAGGGGAGAGAAATATAAATGATGATGTTATTAAAGATGCTCAACATTGAAAGCCATTAAAGTTGCATAAGCATAATATTGATACTGAAGAGAAACCTAAGCTAGCTTCTATTGGCGATTACTGAGAAGGACAAACTTCAAAAAAATTATTTGACCTATCAAAAGAATATGAAGATCTTTTTCCTACTTTAGTTGTAGAGCTCAAAGGGATTAAAGGAGATTGAGGAGAAATGGAAATTGTTATGAAGCTGAAAGCAAGACCGGTTAAAATTGATCTTATAGATTGAATCCCAGAGTAAAGGAGAAAGTAAAGAAGGAAATAGATAAGATGTTAGCAAATGACCTCATTTTTCCTGTTGATGAAGCATAATGGATCAATCCTGTTGTAATGAAGGATAAGAAAGATTTTGATGACATTCAAGTCTGTGTATATTATTGAAGCCGTAATAATGTTTGTGCTCATGATCCATTCACTACTCCCTTCAATGATGACATATTGGACAGTGTTGTTGGAAATGAGGCCTATTCTTTTATAGATGGTTTTTCACGATATCACCAAGTGCGCATTGTAGAAGAGGATAAGAATAAGCGCAAGACTACATTCACGACTGAGTGGGGTTCCTATGTCTATCATGTCATGTTGTTCGGTCTCAATAATGCTGCAACTATTTTATCAAGAATTGTTATTGCAATCTTCCGAGATTATATTCATAAAGTTTTGGAAGTTTATCTGGATGACTGGATTGCATACACTCTTTTGAAAAAGCATTTCAGTCTCTTGCAGGTGATGTTTGATCGTTGTTGAAAATTGCAAATCTCTTTAAATTTGAAAAAGTGTATTTTTGTTGTCCCCTTTGGTACCCTATTTGACCACATTCTTTGCAAGGATGGAGTTTGTGTAGATACAACCAAAGTTGTAGTCATTCTGAATATGCTGCCTGTTGAAAAATGTAGCAAGAAATTCTCAATTTGATTTTTCCATGGTTAAATTGAGAAATTTTGAATTTCCACATCAATAGACAACTTGGATGCAATTAACTTGTGTGACATGGCTTGTGTCACCAAGTTTACTAAGTAAATTCAAGTTGGAGGAGTTAGAGTTTAGTTAAGCATGTGCGATTACTAATTTGTAGCAATCAAGGTCAGTAATCTCAATTTGTTTTCAGTTAAACTAGCTACAACTGTTGGAGGAACTAGTTGAAGGTCAATTGTGCAGTGGGACTTCAGTCAAACTTAGTGGTCATCTACTTAAACTAATAAATCAACCCAAAATAGTTAGTGCATGTAGAGAATTCAAGTTCCCCAGTAGTGGTGGAGATTCCAAGGTAGTGTAACATCAATTGTAGATTATTCTTGAGTATACAGTTGTTGCATGCAGTCAGACGATTAACCTTTGTAATTGTACAACCCATTTTGGAGAAATTCCTAAATGATAGGGGCCTAATTTCTCAAGGAATTGTGCAAGGAAATAGGGGATCAAACAAAGGTAGAAAGTGACTAAGTCTGGGTCAGATATTCTTAGTGAGCAGAGAGATAGGTTATTCACTTGCACGATGTGATCAGTTGAGAAAATAAATTTTAATACATCTTTATTCATCAGATTAATGCAAGAAAACATTGGGGTTTTTGGTAGATTTCTTTCCCCGGGAAAATACTGTGTGCGTGTGTGTTATTTCTTATTGGGTGTCTAAAATTTTTGTTCTAAATTGTGAATATACTTCTGGAAAACACTAGAGTAGGTTTGTGTCTTGTGATTTTGATTAAAACTTCATGAGCAGTTCCAAATATACACCATAATTCCTACATGGTATCAGAGCAAGAATTTCAAATTTGTTTCTTAGGAGGTTCGAATTTGCATTTCATTGTAGAAGGATCTTTTCAAAGCTTAGAATATGAACTTCAATGGGTTGAGGCTAGGGTATGCCTTGGAAGGCATCTATAATTTCATCTCATGGAAGGATCACATGGAGGTGATATTCTATGGAAATGGATTGCTAGAATACATAAAGAGAGATGTTGTAAAACCAACAGAATCTGATTCTTGAAACCTTGCTCAGTGGAAGAAAGATGTAGTCAAGGCAACGAGAATAATATTGGAGGGAGTACGGGACCAAATTTTCACCAATATCCATGGGAAAGAAACTCCTAATCCAATGTGGAAGACACTGACTAAAATATGTTCTAGAATGGTAGTGACCATTGGAAAGCTGGCGCTCAAGGATAACTTTGAAATATCAAGATGCAAAAGAATAACACTATCCCACCGTATCTAAGTAGGTTCAAACAAGTTTGTGATGAGCTTGCAAGAGTTGAGGTTACTGTTGTAGAGGATGACTTGGTAAGCCTAGCTTTTCTAGGCCTTCTCGAGAGGTAGCCTAGTTATCAAGAATCAGTGAATGAGAGGGAGAAACTACCGAATTTAGAATGCTTATGTTCCAATTTGGTACAGGAGGAAAGAAGGTGGAATATAGAATATGGGACTTCATCCAAGGGGGAGGATGAAGAAAAAATAGAATTGGTTAGAAAGAGAATGAAAGGAAAAGGAAAAAAATCTCAAACCAAACCATAATCTGGCTAATGGGGCAAGCAGAAAGATTTGTCCAAAATTAAATGCTTCCATTATCATGAATTCAGACACTATGCCACGAAGTGTCCACACAAAAAGGAAAGAAAGAAGACATTAGGAGGCGAAGCTGGTGAAGCCTTGGCTTCACAGTTTTAGCTTGAATTTATCCCTATTGCATGCGTGGCCAACACAATGATGGGGAGTGTGTGGTACTTGGACTTTGGTGCCTTGTTCCACATGACATGGTGTAGATACTTTTGCAGTGACCTTGAGGAGAAATATCTACATATGCACATCGAGCTAGGGGATTCCAGAAGGTACAATGAAACTGGGATTGGTACAGTCACCTTTCAAAGCGAGTCAGGCTCCCCTCTTAGGCTCAAGGATGTCATGTTTGTTCTGGGCCTAAAGAAAAATCTCATCTCTGTTGTAGTTTTGGAAGACCATGATTATGATGTGATATTAAGCAAAGGAAAATAATTCATGAGATACATAGCCATGGGACAAGTGAAACAGATCGGGGTTCGTGTGAAGAACTTGTGTAAGCTAGATATGGAATATTGTGTTGCATTAAGCACTAATGCAGAGAAAGTGTAGGGCCACAATGTCAGTGAAATTTGGCACAAAAGACTTGGCCATTTGCATCATGGTGCCTTGAAAATTATGCAACAAATAACCACTGGCCTTCCCAAAGGAGCTCTTGAGCAGTAGGATGTATGCAAAGGATGTACCTTGGGGAAGTACGCAAAATCTACATTCCATGATCAGACAACAAAGCACGTGTAGTCCTAGAAAGGAACCACTCTGATGTTTGTGGACCTTTCTCGATAGACTCTATTGCTAGGCACAAATATTTTTTGATTTTTATTGATGACTTCTCACAAAAGTGTTGGATCTTCTTCATACAGAGTAAACATGATACATTCTCCAAGTTCATAGAATTCAAGGCACTGGTTGAGAAAGAAGCCAGCAAGAAGGTGAAGGCTCTCAGGAGTGATAATGGAGGTGAGTACGTGTCAAAGGAATTCAATAATTTTTGTGCGAAAGAAGGCATTTGACGAAAATTGACATCACCCCACAACCCACAACGGAATTGGGTGGATGAGAAAAAGAACCATAGCATTGTGGGAGCAACGAGGGAAATATCGCATGACCAAGGCCTACCTCTACATTTGTGGATGAGGCATGCAACAAAAAAATCTACTTGTAGAATTGAAGACCTCATCGAATTCTTGGTATGATTACACCAGAGGAGGCCTTCTCAGGGAGAAAGTTGGATGTGTTGCACTTCAAGATTTTTGGAGCCTTTGTTTACTGTCATGTATCCAAAGAATCAAGAAAGAAGCTTGAGCCAACAGTAGAATTGGGGGTATTTTTGGGTTACACAGAAACTCCTCACAACTATTGTGTGTACTTTCCATCCCTTAGTATGATAGTTGTGCAAAGGGATGTAAAATTTGATGAGGAGAAAGCGATGCGGTGCTCTCTTAAGAGGGCTATTTAAATCCCATGAGAAGAGGATATTTTAACTCCAAGGGAGAAGCCTCAGGAAGTTGCGGAGCAACCACAAATTGACGAGCAGAGAGTGGAGACATATACGCAAGCAGAACCATCAATAAAAGGTAGGAAAAGGACTAAGGAAGCTGATGGACTTGTGTAGGATGCGGGGGATAATGTGGGAGTTCCTTCAAATTTGCGTAGGCAGAGAAGGTCACCTGAACGGTACACTGGCTACATGGCTCTAATGACTGATCTTGTAGAGACTGAGGCATCCTTTTTCAAGGAAGAAGTTGAGCAACTTGTATGGGTTGATGCAATGGTAGAGGAATATGAATCCATTGTAAAGAAAAATGTTTGGGAAGTGGTCCAAAGACCAATAGATAAATCAGTAGTGGGTTCGAGATGCATCTTCAAGGTTAAGCATGCAACAAAAGAAATCATAGAGAAGTATAAGGCCATATTTGTGGCCAATGGGTACTTCCAAGTTGAGGGAATTGACTATGAGGATACCTTTGCTCTTGTAGAAAGGTACTCATCCATTAGATCAATACTTGCACTCACTCTCGCAGATGGGGTGGAAGATCCACCAGGTGGATGTGAAAAAAACATTTCTTAATGGGATTATTGAGGAGGAGGTGTACATCGAGCAACCCGAAGGTTTTGAGACATTTGATCAAGAGTCTCATATGTGCAAACTCAAGTGAGCGTTGTATGGTCTAAAACAAGCACCCCATGTTTGGTACACTAGTATCGATATCTATCTCATCGGTTTGGGATTCACCAAAAGTGAAGTGGATGCAAACCTCTATCGTATCTTGGTAAAAGGTAAATAACTTATTATTGTCTTATATGTTGATGATTTGATTTTAGCTGGTGATGAGCAGTGGATCAAATCTTGTAAGGGAATTTGAAATGAAGGACATGAGTCTCATGCACTACTTCCTTGGGTTGGAAGTATGGAAAGGCGACGGGGAACTATTTGTGTCTCAAGGAAAGTATGCGAATGAGATACCACAAAGATTCTGCATGGAGAGTTGTAAACCCATGGAGACACCTCTAGCAACCAAATAGAGGAAGGAGGATGCCACTTCAGGTGAAAAAGTGGATGCTACCATTTATCGGCAACAAGTGGCTTCACACATGTATCTTGTTAACACACGACAGATATGTGCTATGCAATCAACAAGCTGAGCCAAGATATGGTTAGGCCATCCAAATTATTTTGAAAGGTAGGTTAGCATGTTTTATGGTACCTCAAAGGCACTGCCTAGTTTGGAATTTGGTATAGATGGATAGAGGGAGTGAAGCTATGCCGCTTCATAGATGTTGATTCAGTGGGGCAGTCCATCAGACTGAAACATGTTGAATTTTCAGCCTTGGATATGTAGCTATTTCCTGGTACAGAAGGAAGAAAATATCTATGCTACTTAGCTTAGAAGAAGCAGAAACATGAATACAAGTCAAGCAACATGTGAGGTGATCTAGATGAGAGAGATACTTTTTGGACTGTTTGGTCAGATGATGGATCCAACTATAATCTATTGTGATAGTCAAAGCTACATCAAGTTCTCTAAGAATCCTGTATTTCACAATCGATCCAAGCATATAAATATATGGTATCACCATTTACGTGACTGTGTGCAAAGGCGGATAATGTTGCTATACTACATTCCAATAGAGGAACAAGATGTTGGAATTTTGACAAAGGCTTTGTCAAGAGGGAATTTTGAGTTCCACAAGTGTAGGATAGGGGTGGTTGATAATCCCTTTCTTCCAGAGAGAGAGTGTTGAAAAATGTAGCAAGAAATTCTCAGTTTGATTTTTCCTTTATTAAATTGAGAAAATTCGAATTTCCACATCCGCAAACAACTTGGATGCAGTTAACTTGTGTGACATGGCTTGTGTCACCCAATTTACTTAGTAAATTCGAGATGGAGGAGTTAGAGTTCAATTAAGATTGTGTGATTACTAATCTGTAGAAATCAGGGTCAGATACCTCAAGTGGCTTTCAGTTAAACTAGTTCCAACTTTTGGAGGAACTAGTGGAAGGTTAGTTGTGCAGTGGGACTTCAACCAAACTTTGTGGTCATGCAGTTAAATGACCAATCAACCTAAAATATTTAGTGCATGTAGAGAATTTGAGTTCCCCAGCTGCGGTGGAGATTCCAAGGCAGTGTAACATCAGTTGTAGACTAGTCTTAAGTGTACATGCATTGCATGCAGTCAAATGATCAACCTTGGGAATTACACAATCCATTTAGGAGAAATTCCTAAATAATAGGGGCCTAATTTCTTGAGGAATTGTGCAAGGAAATAGGGGATCAAGTAAAGGAATAAATTGACTAAGTTTGGGTCAGATCTTCTTAGTGAGCAGAGAGATAGGTTATTCACTTGTAGGGTGTGCTCAGTTGAGAAAAGCAATTGTAATAGATCTCTATTCATCATATTAATGCAAGCAGGCATTGGGTTATTTAGTGGATTTCTTTCCCTCAGAAAAATACTGTGTGCATGTGTTTTATTTTTTATTGCATGTATGAATTTTTTGTTCTAAATTGTTGATTAACTTCTACAGAGCAGTAGAGTAGGTTCGTGTCTTGTGATTTTGATTGAAACTTCATGAGTAGTTTCAAATATACACCATAATTTCGACATGGTATCAGAGCAGGATTCACATTAAAGTAGGAATTACGAAGCTGTTTCTCAGGAGATTCGAAATTGCAGTTTAGTGTAGCATGATCTCTTCAAAGCTGAGAAGATGACCTTTAACATGCTTAGGCTAGGGTATGCCTTGGAAGGTAGCTCTAATTTCATTTCATGGAACGATCACATGGATGCAGTATTCAATGACAATGGATTGCTAAGATACATTAAGAGAGACGTTGCAAAACCAATAGAATCTGATGCCTAGAACCTTTCTTAGTGGAAGAAAGATGTAGCCAAGGCGAGGATAATAATATTGGAGGGAGTACAGGACCAGATTGTCAACAATCTCCATGGGAAAGAAAATCCTTATGCAATGTGGCAGGCACTGATAGATCTGTTCCAGAATAGTAGTGACCACAGAAAGCTGGCGCCCATGGATACAATTTGAAATATCAAGATGCAAAAGAATGACACTGTCTCGCAGTACCTAAGCAGGTTCACACAAGTTCTTGATGAGCTTGCAGGAGTTGATGTTACTATTTCAGAGGATGAGTTGGTAATCCTCCCTTCTGGGCCTTCACAAGAGCTAGCTTAACTATAAATATTTATTAAACAAGAGGGAGAACCTATCGAATTGGTAAAGCTTGTGGTATGATTTGGTACAGGAGGAACTAAGGAAAAATATCAAAGATGGGGCTTCATCCAAGGGTGAGGATGAAGAAAAAATTGCATTGGTTGGAAAGGAAAATAAAAGGAAAGGGAAGAAATATCAAACCAAACCATAATCCAACCAAGGGGGCAAGAAGAAATATTTGTCCAAAATTAAATGCTTCCATTGTCATGAACTCAGGCAATGTGCCATGAAGTGTCCACACAAAAAGGAAATAAATAAGACCTTAGGAGGAGAAACAGGGGAATCCTTGGCTTCACAGTTCGATCTTTACTTTACCCTTATCAGATGCATGGCCAACATAATGATGGGAAGTGTGTGGTACTTATACCATGGTGCCTTGTTCCACATGACAGGGTGTAGAGACTTTTTCAATGACTTGAAGAAGAAATATCTCTGTATGCACATCAATCAAGGGGATGACAAAAGGTGCAATGCGACCAGGATTGGTACAATCACCTTTTAGAGGGAGTCAGGCTCTCCTCTCAGGCTCAAGAATGTCATGTTTGTTCCCGGCCTAAAAAAAAAATATCATCTCTGATTCAGTTTTGGAAGACTCCAGTTATGATGTGAGCTTCAACAAAGGAAAATAATTCCTAAGACACATAACCATGGGACAAGTGAAGCAGATCGGGGTTCATGTGAAGAACCTATATAAGATAGATGTGGAAGATTGTGCTGCATTAAATACTAAGACAGAGAAAGTGTAAGGCTAGAGAAAGGGCATAACAAAAAATACTTGGCCATTTTCATCACGGTTCCTTGAAGATTATGAAACAAATAACCAATAGCCTCCCAAAAGGAGCACTTGAGCAACAATATGTATGAAAAGGATGTACCTTTGGGAAGTACACAAAATCCAGATTCCATGATTGGGAAAACAAAGTACATGCAATCCTAGAAAGGATCCACTATGATGTCTATGGACCTTTCTCGACAACCTCCACTTTCAGACACAAATAATTTTTCATTTTTATTGATGACTTCTCATGGAAGTGTTGGATATTCTTCATGCGGAAGAAAGATGAGACATTCTCCAAGTTCATAGAATTTAAGGCACTGGTTGAGAAATAAACCGACAAGAAGGTGAAATATCTTAGGAGTGATAATGGAGGTGAATATGTGTTGAATGAATTCAAGAATTTTTGTGTGAAAGAAGGCATTCGACGAGAGTTGACAACACCCCATAACCCACAACATAATGGGGTGGTTGAGAGAAAGAACCATAGAATTGTGGGAACATCGAGGGTAATTTTGCATGACCAAGGCCTACCTCTGCATTTGTAGTATGAGGCATGGAACATAACAATCTACTTGCAAAACCAAAGTTCTTAGATTCTTATTATGATTACACTAAAGGAGGCCTTCTTAGGGAGAAAGCCAGATGTCTCGCACTTAGGATTTTTGGAGCCTCTTTTTACTACCATGTCTTGAAAGAATCAAGGAAGAAGCTTGAGATGAAAACAAAATCAATTATTAATAAGATTATATTAACATTCCTATTATATATAACAAATAATATATATCATATATATAAAATAAAATAAAAAAAGGAATAAAGTAAAATTAAATAAATAATTAATTAAAATAGAACTAATTAAATAATTAAAATAGAACTAATTAATAAGACTAAAAATTTACTAAATTTATTAAATATATATATGCCATTCTCTAAAATCATTTATTATTATTTTGAACTATCCTTCAAGTTATTTATAATAAAAATAAATATTTTTTCCAAAAAAAAAAAAATAAAAATAAAAAAATATTAAATTAAAATTAAAATTAATAATAAAGCCGACCTCTCTTAAATAATTATTTATTAATAACAAAACCCTAAAAAGATAGCCGACCTCCATCTTAATTTAATTCCCATTATTATATATTCCCTATTATCAGCTCTTCTTCTATCCAGCATTCAAATGGTCCTGATGATGGATCCCGGTTGGGATTCGAAACGTTGGCACAAAATCGTTCTTACTGTGGATTCTCCGGCAAACAAATCAGAAAAAATTGGGGGTATTTGTGGGTTACACAGAATCTCCTCAGAACTACAATGTGTACTTTCCATCCCTCATAATGATAGTTATATGAAGGGATGTAATATTTGATGAGGAGAAAGCCATGGGTGCTCTCTTGATAGGGAGCTTCAGATCCCACCAGAAGAGGAGCTTTTAGCTCCAAAGGAGGAGCCTAAGGAATTTTTGGAGTATTCATAAATTGAGAAGTAAACAGTGGAGACATCCACTCAAGCATAACCATCCATAGAAGGTAGGAAAGGAACAGGGAAGCTAGAAGACTTATGCAGGATGCGAGGGAGAAAGTGGTAGCTCCTTCAAATTTGCATAGGCGGAGAAGGTCACTTGAACGGTACATTGGCTACATGGCTCTAATGACTGAGCTTGTAGAGACTGAGCCATCCTCTTTTGAGGAAGTATTTTTGCAACTTGTATGGGTTGATACAATGGTGGAGGAATGCGAATCCATTGTAAAGAACAATGTTTGGGAAGAGGTCATAAGACTCCTGATAAATCAGTAGTGGTTTAGAGATGGATCTTCAATGTTAAGTATGTAGTAGACATAAGCATAGATAAGTATAAGGTCAGATTTGTGGTCAAGGGGTACTCTCAAGTTGAGGGAATTAATTATAAGGATACCTTTGCTACTACAGCAAGGTACTCATCCATAAGGTCAATTCGTGCATTGGTTGTGCAGAAAGGGTGGAATATCCACTAGATGGATGTAAAAAAAAACATTTCTCAATGGGGTTATTGAGGAGGAGGTGTACATCGAGAAACCAAAAGGTTTTGGTACATTTGATAAGGAGTCTCATGTGTGTAGACTCAAGTGAGTGTTGTACAGTCTCAAACAAGAACCTGGTGCTTGGTACACTAGGATCATTAGCTATCTCACTGGTTTGAACTTCACCAAAATTGAAGCAGATGAAAACATATATCATATGTTGGTAAAAGGTAAATTTATTATTATTATCTTATATGTTGATGATTTGATTTTAATTGTTGATGAGCAGCGATTAGATCTTACAAAGGAATTTGAAATGAAGGACATGGGTCTCATGCACTACTTCCTTGGGTTGGAAGTATGGCAAGGCGACGGGGAACTATTTGTGTCTCAAGGAAAGTATGAAATGATATACTACAAATATTCCACATGGAGAGTTGTAAACCCATGGAGACACCTCTTGCGACCAACTAGAGGACGAAGGATGCCACTTCAGGTGAAGAAGTGGATGCTACCATTTATCAAGAGCTAGTGGCTTCACTCATGTATCTTGTGAACACACAATCAGATATGTGCTATGCATTTAACCAGCTGAGCCATGTTATAGTTCGACCAACCAAATTATTTTGGAAGGTAGCTAAGCATGTTTTACGGTACCTCAGAGGCACTACTGTTAGGTCCTTATACTACTAGTGTAACCCCTTATTGTTATTAGTAACACCCCATTATTATATTCTTGTGCCCTTACATTATTATTGTTATGTCGACTCTTATTATATTATGACCCCTTAGACTCCTATATATAGAAAGGAGGTCCTGTCATTTGTATCATCTAAGAATTGTTCATTTGTGTAATATAAAGGAGGTTTCCCCCTCGAAGAGGCTTATTTATAAGGCATTCATCTATCTTTTTGTGAGCTGGTTCCATAACATTTAGTATCAGAGCTTTGGATTCTAGGGTTTCACTACTCCAAATAGGTCATCGTGGAATTTTCATTATAACTTTTTTTCTGCGACGTTTCAGAAGCGAAAAAAACCCATCTTAGAAGAAATCTTTCTGAGCCTCGGGTACAAATTTCAGATCTTGTCTCAATTTATTTTGGGAGATATGATCTGAGGAAGTTAGGGTTTTTGCAAGCTCTAGAATTTCATCTAAAATAGGTCATCGTGGATGTTTCACTATAACTTGTTTGCTACAAAGTTTTAGAAGCAAAAATCAAAACCCATTTGAGAAGAAAGCAGTCTGAACCTCGGGTTAGAATTTCAGATCTTGTATTGTTATATATTCGGATATATGATATGAGGAAATTATTGTGCAGACTCCCGAATTACATCATAAACAAGTGACTTTGGGAAAATCATTGTAACTTTCTCTCTGTGCATTAGATTGAAATTTCGTAAGAAGTTACAGAAAGGGAACAGATTGAATTTTTCTATGTATATTTTTCAGGTCCGAACGTCAAAAAAGTGACATGTGGAACTTCATACAAGTTCAATCTTATGAAAATGTATATAATCAAGTCATCTTGGGAGATTGTGCATAACTCTTTCTTGGAAAATCCAATTTCGATTAGACTGGTGGCATTGGAAAGAGGAAGTAGAGGGCTACTGTAGATCGTGATTTTAGAACTGGGAGATACAAAATTACAGAGTTACAGTCGTTTCAAGAGTGAGCTCCTAAAATCAAGAAAAAGCGAGATGAGGAAGTTTGATGGCAAGGATCTAGTAAATTGGATACTATAAATGGAGAAATATTTTGATCTACATGGTGTACCACTGTTACAAAAGGTATGTATTACATCTAATTATTTAGAAACAAATCAATTTTTATGGTATAAAGGGCTTTGTTCTCGTAATCCACTTGTCACGTGGTCAATTTTCACGGAGGAAATGATAGCATATTATGAGGATACGAAGAGAAGCACCTTCTTTAGCCAATTGATAAATCTCAAACAAAAGGGTTCAATGGTAGAGCACATTGAGGACTTCCAAAAATTGAATATAAGGGTAAATGATATCCCAGAAAAGAAAATGGTTGATGTCTTCATAGGGACTTTAAAGGATAACATTCAACATGAGATTCATCTTTGGGAACCTGATTCATTGGAGAAGAAATTTAGGTTGGAAAGAAAAATTGAAAGAAAAATTATGGAAACAAGGAATCCCACCACTCACGACTATAATTATGGAAGCCTTTTTTCTCCTAGATTTCCACAACCTACAATGTTTACACCACAACAATTGGAAGGAAAAAGAGAAAAAGGGCTTTGTTACAATTGTGATAGAAAATACGCTAAAGGTCATAAGTGTGTTGAGAAGAAATTATTTTACATAGGTTATGAAGAGGAGGAAGAAAAGGATCAAGAAACATCAAAAGAAGAGGATATACACCAGGAACCAACCCCAGAGAAAGAAGAAATGAATCCAGCCATACCTTGTAAAGCATTGGCAAGAATTACCACTCCTCAAACTCGCAAGATAGAAGGACATATCAAGAAGAAAAAGGTTCAAGAAGTGAAAGATCACATCGAGAAAGAAGAAATGAATCCGACCATATCTTGTAATGCATTGGCCATTATTACCACTCAAACTATCAAGATAGAAGGACATATCAAGACGAAAAATGATCAAGAAGTGAAAGATCACATCGAGCATCAAGTAATGAATCCAACCATATCTTGTAATGCATTGGAAGAAATTATGACTCCTCAAACTCTCAAGATAGAAGGACATATCAAGAAGAAAATGATTCAAGCAATGAAAGATCACATCGACCATCAACAACAAGTTCTCCAACTTTTAAAGGATAATGTCACTTTGGTGCATAATATAATGAAACAATGGGAAGATCAACATCGCAGTGAAAGAAGTTTTGATGTAGGCGATTAGGTATTTTTATGGCTACATCTCAAGCAAGATATTTATGAGAAGGAAATGTTGGCAATACTACATGCACTTAAGAAATGGTGACCTTACCTAATGGGAAGACACTTCAAGGTAAAAATGGATCATGATAGTCTTAAATACTTTTTAGAAGAAATATTATATTTAGAAGAACAAAAAAATGGGTCACAAATATTTTGGGTTATGACTTTAAAATCATATACAAAAAAGGGAAGCAAAATGTTGTTGCAGATGCACTCTTACGAAAGGATGAGGATGTGGAAGCACTGTTTTGTGCTATTTCTACTATCCAACCAGATTGGATAAACGAAGCAAGGGATGAATGGAAGAAGGACGAAGAAGTGTGGCCACTCATTCAAAAGTTGCAGAAGATCCCAATTCAAACAATATTGCCAGAACTCGACGAGGAAGGAAAATCATGTTGGAACCTGGAGCAGTCATAGAAACAAGAACCTGAAAGCTACAAAATAGATCAATTTCAGAGTATCTCATAAAGTGGAAAAACTTACCCACTGAAGATTCCACATGGGAGGACAAGAATTTATACAAAAGCATCAAGAACTACTCAAGCGTTGAGGACAACACTTTTTGAAGGAGAGGGGCATGTTAGGTCCCTATACTACTAGTGTAACCCCTTATTGTTATTAGTACAACCCCATTATTATATTCTTGTGCCCATGGAATCCTCATATTGTTATTATTGTGCCCCATAGAAGCCCACTATTGTTATTATTGTGCCCTTACATTATTATTTTTATGTCGGCTTTGATTATATTATGATCCCTTAGACTCCTATATATAGAAAGGAGGTCTTGTCTTTTGTATCATCTAAGAATTGTTCATTTGTGTAATATAAAGGAGGTTTCCCCCTCGAAGAGGCTTATTTCTAAGGCGTTCATCTATCTTTTCTATCCTTTTGTGAGTTGGTTTCATAACAACTACCCAGTTTGGACTATGGTCACAAATGGATAGAGGGAGTGAAGCTAGGTTGCTTCATGGGTGCAAATTGGGTGGGGAGTCTATCAAACTGAAAGAGTACATCAGTTGGAATTTTTAGTTTTGGGTCTGCAACTATTTTTTGGTATAGCATGAAGAAAATATCTATGGCACTCATCTCAATAGAAGTAGAATACACGCCTGCAAGTCAAGCAACATCTGAGGCGATCTGGATGAGAAAGATACTTGTTGGAATTTTGGTTAGATGATGGATCTAACTACGATCTACTATGATAATCAGAGTTGCATCAAGCTCTATGAGAATTCTATATTTCTTAATCGATTCAAGCTTGTAGATATCTAGTATCACCATTTACGGGACTGTGTGCAGAGGCCGATAATGTTGCTACACTACATTCCGTTAGAGGAACAAGATGGTGACATTTTGACAAAGGCTTTGTAAAGATGGAATTTCGAGTTCCATAGGTGTAGGATAAGGTTGGTTGATAATCCATTTCTTGTTGAGAGGGAGTGTTGAAAAATGCAGCGAGAAATCATCAATTTGATTTTTCATTGATGAAAATGAGAAAATTCAAATTTCCACATCAACATACAACTAGGATGTAGCTAACTTGTGTGACATCACTTGTACCACCCATTTTACCTAGTAAATTCAAGTTGGATGATTTAGAGTTCAGTTAAGCATGTGTGATTGCTAATTTTTAGCAATCAAGGTTAGTTATCTCAAGTTGTTTTCAGCTAAAATAGTTCCAAGTGTTCAAGGAACTAGTGGAAGGCCAATTGTGTTATGGGACTTCAGTCAAACTCAATGATCATCTAGTTAGCTGATCAATAAAACCAAAATAGCTAGTGCATGCAAAGAATTCGGGTTCCCAAACTATGGTGGATATTCCAAGGGAGTGTAACATAAGTTGTAAACTAGTCTTGAGTGTACAGATGTCGTGGGTAGTCAGATGATCAACCTTCGGATTTATGCAATCCATTTTGGATAAATTCTTAAATAAGAGGGGCCTAATTTCTGTAACTATGTGTTTTATACCATGAGAAAGAAGATGTTATTTGGGAGTTCCTTTCGGGTGTTTCAGGAGGTCATTTAGGAGGAAAATCCACTGCTAGGAAAGTATTGCAAGTTGGGATTTGGTGGACCACTATGTTCAAGGATGAAATACAATATGCCAAGAAATGTTATGTTTGCCAACGAGTTGGTCAGCTTTCATAGCGAGATGAGCTTCCATTACATCCTATCTGAGCACTTGAAGCTTTTGAAATTTGGGCTATTAATAGTTTGGGTCCCATTAATCCTCATGTGGGACATTCTCATGCACAATATATTATCACTACTACAGACTACTTAACGTGCTGGGCTGAAGCTGCAACAATCAAAGACTATACTACTAATATCGCTACTGCATTTATCTTTGAGAATATCATTACTTGCTTTGGGTGCCCCAGGAGTCTTACAAGTGATCAAGGATCACATTTCATTAATGAGATTTCTGACATATTGTTGTGAAACTTTATGATTCAACACCATAAGTGTTGTCCATATCATCCACAAACAACTGGCATGGTTGAAGATTTTTAATAAAATATTGGAGAAGGGACTTACTAAGATATGTTTCACAAATAGGGATGATTATGAGCACATTGTTGAAGGAAAGGTAACTAGGCTAGGTATTCATAAATGTAATTTTGATATTTGTATTTATTCAAGAAAAGAGAAATTATTTTGATATTATTTGTTAATGAGTTTCTTGCTCTTTGAAAATAGGCCAAGCACATTTTAAAGTGCTTCTAGAGAGTCAATGTCAAAATGTAATTATGATGAGACCCTTTGAGGGCGTGCTACATCATGTATGTCAACATAAAAGGTCATAGGAACACCTCCAAGCCAAGTCAAATCCTCTTCTAGCATCAACGAAGTCTCCAAGCAGCCAAATAATGAATAAAAGATGAATTTGTCAAGTCGGCCTAATGGAGAATCAAGTTGGCCTTAAGAGGAGGGACATACCTCTATTTATGGAGGGTGTTAACTCCTCATTTGATATCACTTGTGCTCTAAAATATGCAAACAAGAAAGGAGACAAAGTGAAAGGAAGAAAACTCTGAAAGGGTCTCCAAGGCACAACGAAGAAAGGAGGAAGAATAATGAAGGTAAGGAGATAGTTTCTAGGGCATCAACAACCACATGTGCGAGAATAAAAAGATCTGCCTACAGTAATTATAGCAGGAAATCACAGTAACAATAATCTCTTTTTTGGGCTAATAAACAAGGCCTATAAGGCCTCCCCATCCAACAAATAAGGAAGGGAAAGACAACGAGGATAAGGGGATTGTTTTAGGGTTTTTGTTCACATGTGCAAATACTTCAACAAGTAAACCCTTGTGGATTTGATAGAAATTGAAGGCAACAACATGAGAAGACTCATTCAAATGTGTATCTAGGTCTACAAGGTATCCAAAAGAAAGCAAAGAAGGTTCTCTCTAAAGCGAAGTAAAGAAGCCCTGATTTTTTAGGGTTTCTCCTAAGAAGAAGAGAGTCTAACTTAGACAAGCAGCAGAAGAAGGCCGAAGTACTGAGGAGCAAAGTGATGGAAAACAGAGGTACATGTGGTGGAAGTTATAGTGCAGAAAGATGAAGGATTTGACTTATGCTTGGAGGATATCCTAGTCAAGGGTCTACGGTTAGGTAGTTGTTCAAATAAGAAGCTTTAATAAGAGAAAAATTGCAAAGGGTTTTCCTCTCAATATTGGAGAGGTTTTGTCCCTAGTAGAGAGCCAAACCTTATGTTCTTGTTATTTTGTTTTAGTAGTAGTTTGATAAAACACACACACTAATAAGAAGAAGAAGAAGATAAATTGTCAAAGTGCATCATAAATTGTTATCAAGTAACGAAGAATCACTTTACACTACTTTGCCCTAGATTCTTCAACATGGAAATAGAGATAAGGTAACACATAAGGGAAAGGGCAACTCAAGAACACTCATCAAGGAGAAGCATCTACAAAGTTGAAGAATCAAGCATTGAACATTTAATCACTTCAAGGACAAGAAGGGTATATAATCCATCAATCATCAAGGGGGTATACAAAGCTAGAAGCAGAGCCTTACATAAAGGCACCTACAAAGAAGAGCAAATTGAAGTAGGTCCTACATCAATCACAAGTCTTCAAGCAAAACATCATCACCAAGCAAGTCCACTTGGAGAAGGAAAATTGAAGAACATCAAGATCTAGGGAAGATAAGCCATCAAGCCTTCAAGGAGGAAGCAAATCCATTACATCTCAAAATCTATCAGGTAAGTACATGTCCTCTTCTGAATATACATCAATGCATTTTTGCAAGGAAAGAAATAAATCTGTAGGTACCAATAACTTTATTGCATGGAAGAAGAGAACTGATATACTACTCAAGGAGAATGAACTCCTAGAGCATGTCAAAGGGAATATCACTATCCCTGCTAAGGAACAGACTCAAGCCTTATCCAAGTACAATAAGAATGAGACAAGAGCTTAAGGGATTCTGATAGAATCAATCAAAGACTCTCTCATTCCTTATGTCTCCAAGTTTGAGACATCAAAATAAATTTATGATAAGCTAGTAGAGTTATTCTCGGTATCCACAACCAGAGAAGTAATATCTCTGAGGAATGAATTATAAAAGATGAAGATAACAAGGGAAGGAATAGCTCCCCACTTCATGAAAATATATGAAATGAGAGATCAACTTCAAGAGCTTGGGGAAGTCATGCCTAATAGAGAGATGACAAATTTAGTACTCAATGTTCTACTTGAGGAGTGGGGAAACTTCACATCTAGCATATATGCCAAGAAGGAAGCAACCACTCTTAGTGAGATGTGGTCTCTGTGCAGAACAGAGGAAACCAAACTTAAGGCAAAATAATATGTGGGATCAAAGGAGCAAGAATTTGCCACCATGGCCAAAAGAAAGGTTAAATTTGGCAAGTTTGGTCCACGAAGAACAAATAACAAAGACATATCCAAGATCCAATGCTTTAGATGCCAAGAATATGGACACTACAAAAGGAATTTCCCTAAGCTTAAGAAAGACAACAACAACAAAATAAAGAGGGAAGAAACTCACATAACTCAAGAGATGAAAGAAGAAGGAAATAAGAAAAATAAGGAAGATCCTCCAGATCTCTATTATGACTAGGTCAAACTCTTTACTTCTAGACTTCTTTCAAAGTTTTGTGTAGAATAGGAGCATGTAGGAATAAATTAAATTTGCATGACTAGAAACATCCTCTAGAATCTAACAACATGATGTACATAGAGTTCTAGATACTCATGTAGATGTAGCATTTATGATAAGAACAAAAATGCATAGGTCGAAATATCTTCTAGAATATAGGAGCATGGCAGATATAGCTCAAGATATTCATATAGAAGAAGCATACCTAGTATAAGACCTCATACACGATGAAAGAAAATTGATCATGATAAGAATCTTAGAAGACCTACATCATCAAAAGAAAGGAAACATTTGCAAGGAAAAGATATTTACGATCCTATGATGGAATCTTCAAAATAAGGTTCAAGGACCAAAGCAGATGTCTCATTGGGAATCCCATTCATGGGTTTCAAGAAAAGAATGATATGCAAGCAAGCTAAGATGAATCAATAAGGGCCACACCAAAGGATTATCAAAGGAGAATCAAGATGAGGTATGTATGCATCAAAGTTTAACTCATGTTATCATTTGTATGTTATTAAGTCATGGGTATAGTTCTATAAGATGATCAATCATGAAATATTCTCTTTCACCAAGAGCATGCTCGAAGGCATGTACCACAATGCAATGAAGGTCAACAAAAGAATATTCTCACATAAGGAGCATAAGCTTATTGACTAAGAAGCAAGAAGAAATGCTGAAAAGTCCAGAAAGAAAGAAATGAAGGAATGCTCTCACAAGAAGCATTAAATGGTTGACCTATCTATCTGAGAAGAAGCAAATGAAGAAAGAGATCAAGCATGTGAAGAACACCATGATCACCAAGAATCACTATCTAACAAAATTCCTTGAAAGATATCTCCCGAAAAAGAAGGCATGACAACTTTGATTAAGGAAGAAAGGACCCTTGATACCTATGAAGGCCTTGGATATATAAAGGTGCAAATAACTGATTCTACTTTACAGAGATGTCATGATGAAGAAGCCATCCAACTAAAGAAATGGCAATGTTGAAGCAATATCAGGATGAAGTCATGATGGGCTACTAGGTCAAAACATGTAATGAAGCAAACATCCATGAGAAGAGTATTCCGAATAATAGACAAGATGACAAAGGAGTAGCCAATATGACAGGAAAAACCTGATAGTCACTTTCCACGAAGAAATGACATGACAAACCAAGAAGGAAAGTGATCGATGGATGGTGCCCTACCTAGAAGAAGTTCGAACAAAGACTTCATGACATCAAGAAAGGAAGGAGACCAAACAGCTGAAGGACCCACAAAGAAGAAGCTGTCGATGAAGGAAATAGTCCCTAGTTAAGAGGGAGCTATGACAAGTCCCTGACCAAGAGGGAATTTTGAATCACCCCTGATTATAAATGAGTGACAATTGCATTTTCCATTTCATGGGTCATTCACTAAACAAGGACTAACAAGCGTAAGTCTAGATGAAGGCCATGAATGGAAATGTAGACACAAGATAGACACAACATTTTTATATTCAATTGGGAAGAAAGAATGGGAGGATCGGGTAATCATTTGGCATCCGATACTCTTTGAGGATGTGTAGGGCATCCAAGACAAGAGTAGGCAGAGGACCAATATTCTTTGAGGGCTGGGAACTCAAGATAAGAATAGTCCTAGAAGGTCATACTTGGAGAACACCCATGTGGGTATGTACCTTGAGAGACAATGATGAAGGTGTTTATAAATAATTGGTCTCTCTAGCATTGTAGCTCATGGTCTCGTAAAGAAATGGAGCTGTTAGTCAAGGTCTTGCACTATGACAATGCTTATGGATACGATGCTATAACAGAAGGATTGCTAATCTAGTTTCTCTTATGCGGATTCTTCAAGATTGAAAATTTCCAAACACCTTGTGATGTTTTATGAATACCTCCTTAGTTAAGAGGGAGTGTTGAAGGAAATGTAACTAGCCTAGGTCTTCATAAATTTAATTTTGATATTTGTATTTATTCAAGAAGAGAGAAATTATTTTGATATTATTTTTCAATGAGTTTCTTACTCATTGAAAATAGGTCAAGCAAATTAAAAATTGCTTATAGAGAGTCAAAGTCAAAATGTAATTATGATGAGACCCTTTGAGGGCATGTTACATCATGTATATCAACATACAAGTTCATAGGAACACCTCCAAGACAAATCAAATCCTCTCCTAGCATCAACGAAGTCTCCAAGCATCCAAATAATGAATAAAAGATGAATTTGTCGAGTTGGCCTTAAGAGTATGGACAAACCTCTATTTATAGAGATTGTCCATTCCTGATTTGATATCAATTGTGCTCTGAAATCCACAAATAAGAAAGGAGAAAAAATGAAGGGAAGAAAATTCTGAAAGGGTCTCCAAGGCATAGCAAAGAAAGGAGGAAGACCAACAAACGTAAGGAGCCGGTTTCTAGTGCATCAACAACCACACATGCGGGAATCAAAGGATCTTCCTGTGGTCATTAAAGTAGGAAATAATAGTAACAAGTATCTCTGTTTTGGGGTAATAAACAAGGCCTATAAGGCCTCCCCTTCCAGTGAAGAAGGAAGTGAAAGACAACGAGGATAAGGGCACTGTTTTAGGGTTTCTGTTCACACTTGTGAAGACTTCATCAAGTAAATCCTTGCGGATTTGATAAAAGTTGAAGGCAAAAACATGAGAAGCCTCATTCAGATGTGTATCTAGGTATACAAGGTATCCAAAAGAAATTACGGAAGGTTCTCTCTAAAGCGAAGTAAAGAAGCCCTAATTTTCTAGGGTTTCTCATAAGAAGAAGAGAGTCTAACTTAGACAAGCAGTGGAAGAAATTCAAAGTACTGAGGAGCAAAGTGCTGAAAGACAGAGGTCCATGTGCCAGAAGTTATAGTGCAAAAAGAGGAAGGATTTGACTTATTCTTGGAGGATAACCTTGTTAAGGGTCTAGGGTTTGGAATTTATTCAAATAAGAAGCTTCAATAAGAGAAAACTTACAAAGTGTTATCCTCTCAAGAGTGGAGAGGTTTTGTCCCTGACAGAGAGCCAAAACTTGTGTTCTTGTTATTTTGTTTTGGTAGCAGTTTGATGAAACACACACACTAATAAAAAGAAGAAGATAAATTGTCAAAATGCATCACAAATTGTTAACGAAGAATCACTTTGCACTACTTTTCCCTAGATTCTTCAACACGCGTGCCAGCTACATTATGGGCCTATCATACTAATGTGAAGTGACTGCAGAAATATACTTTGTTCCAACCTTTTTATGGCCAGGAAGTTGTAGTACCAACTGATTTTATTGTCCCTAATATATTTATTACACAAGCTACTAAAATGACAAATGATGAATCCATTGCATAATGACTACATGAGCTATGGGAATTGGATGAAGAAATATTTTTGGAAGATTTCCACTAAACTATTGAGGAGTGACAAAAGGCTTGGAATGATCGACACATAAAGAATAAGTCCTTCTCTATTGGTGATCAGATATTTCCCTATGACAACAAATATTTGAAGCATCTGAGAAAGCTATAGATGCACTGGTTGGGGCCTTTCCATGTTGGAGAGATACAAGATTCAAGAGCTGTCAAGCTCACACAATTAAATGTGGTTATTTGTCTAGGATGGGTGAATGGTGCATGGCTGAAACCCTACTATGGCTAATAAAATTTCAGGTACTCGCGGATATCCAAAATGAGATCGCAGTTAGGAGTAGGATTGAGTTAGTCATGATAGTTGTTTATGTTGTGATAATAAGCATAGTTGTGTTAGTTTTGTTAGTTTCTGCTAGTTGCGACCCATCGCAACTGATTGTGGTTAGGGGGAGTGCAATTCAAGTGTCTTGTCTATCAAAGTCCATCATAATAGTCAATGTTTTTTGATTCATTATTATAATCTTTCCCATAATACCTCCTAACATATTTTGATTGTCTGTTTTCTAGCTATGTCATCATTCCCCATTAATTGGCCATAATTATAATCCACTTTTCGAGTTGTTAATGTCATTTACTCGAGGTCAGCGTCCTAGTAATCATTATTATCCTAATTCAAATCGATTTTGGGAAGTTGTTATATTTATTAGTTAATGATATAATTATTCCGCGCCTTATCGAGGATTTCTATAAAGCATGAATGTTGTTTCCACACTTCCTCATTGTGAGTGTCTGTTTGGTTGAATTATTTATGCTGGATCTTATGTCTTTTCCTTCTACCTCTCACCCTCATTCATGGCCTCCTATTTATATTGTCTACAATTGTCAAACTCCAGGCATGACTTGTCTTGCTAAACCTGTTGTCTCTCTAGGTCTCTTAGTTTCTCGCATTGTGGCCATGGAGTGCATTCTCGAGAAGTGTTGACAGTGCTAGAAATATGTCAACCAAGGGGGTCTCCTTGATGTGAAGTCCCAATTAGACCTCACACTATTTGGAGTAGGAGCCCCAACTAGAAATATCGCTGATTTCACATTGTCCTTAGGGATTTTCCTTGACAATTATTAACATAAGAGGTTACAACATTCTTTGAAACAAGAAAGTAAGTTGACACTCTAAGGCATACAATTGCAATGTATATAAGGTACTTTCATGACAGGGAGAAAGGGAGTGAGCCTCTAGAAGAAAAGTAATAGTACCATCCTAAAAGAGACACAAAAGAGCATAAGAAGATCACAAGTTAGCCTGCAAAGTAGTTCATAATCCAACCACGACCATAAAATAAAATACAACACATCTTCAACACGATAAATGCCAAATCCACCGAAATAGTTCAATTTCTTTAATACATATGAACAAAACACATACTGCAAACAACTAAAGAATAGTCCTACTATATTCAAGATACATGCATGAATATGTGTTGGCTCATCGAGCTTCATATATTAAGTGGAAGTAGCAAGATACACAAGTACAATGCTGCTACACTAGCCCCAATAATGGAACATTAAGTCACCACTTGCTTCTTCAAAGAAATATATTCTCTTCTATGCCAATGCTAGAGAAGCCAAGGTGAAAGTACAAGTCCCAAAAATCCCTTTTTATTGAGTTATGAGGGTTTATTTATATCAAATGAGGTGACTTTTGACCTCCCTCATGACTCTTGAGCTTCTACAATTATTTTTCAAATTATTACATGAACTTTGAGCTTCTATATGACTTTAGAACTCAATAATGACTCTTCACTTTCCATGTGGGACCCTTGGTCCTCCACATATTTCATAATTTTCTTTTTTTATAGAATTACATAATTACATTCCACAAATGATGTGGCAAGGCACTATGACACATGTGACTCTTGAGATGACTCTTGACAATGATGACATGGAACTTCACGATGATGTGGCATTACCAAGTTGCTTCTTTTTCTGTTTTCTTTGCATCTTCATGATGGATCTTTCATGTGATTTTTTTCATCCTTCAAGGGGAATATTAATATGGATTCTTCATGCAATCCTTATCTTTGATCTTCTTTCAAAAGCTAATGTCTCTTATTCTTCTTTTTCTTAGGTCACTTGTCTTTGCAACTGCATAGGTGCCTTCTAGCATGGCCTCCTTCTTCATCTCCTTCATCATCATCCCGTCATAACAAGATATAATACCTACAAATTTAATCCACTCATGACAAGATGAAATCAGTTCAAAAATTCATAGTCTAAAATGCTTCATAAAAATCACTAACTCAGTTGGAACTGGGTGCTGGACTCAGAGACTGGATTAGGGATTATGCAGTTGCGAAAATCAAAAGGTCATGAGCAAAGAATGAGGCTTGAGATTGCATAATGCATAATTCAAGAAGGCTAGGGCATGATGACTACACAATTGAGGGGCTCAATGAGGTAAGCTTGAGGATTGAAGTTTCCAAATACACAGTTTTGGAGAGAGAGAGGCCTAGGTCTTGTGCAGTTGTGTAGGAGTCAAGTTGGAAGCATGTGGCTTGAGAATGCATAGTGTAAAGAAGAGGATTGGTTGGAGGTTGGTTCACGCAGTTCCGAAGCTCAAGGGGTTAGGGTTGAGAATTGTAACTCCACAATGCATAGTTCTGGAAGGCACAAACTGTGCATTATGTAGTTCCAAGAGGCAAGGGTCGAGCTTGAGGGCTAAGACTGTGCAATATACAACTAGGGGGTTGAGTGAAGGACTACTGCTCGGGTAGGAAGTTTTCAGAATTTGTCAAAGTCCAGGATCAGTGAGGTCAAAGTGAAAAAGGACAGGACATGAACATGATCACACACTTAGAAGAATCAATGAAAAAACATTTATCACTGAGAATACATGAACAACATAATCCACTCAATGTGACAACAATAGGACAACTTCTTCCAAGTGCGACACATAAGATACACTTTGTGATGGAAGTTACGACACTTGTGTGATAGCGCATAAAACTTTGGGAATTAGTGTAACACGTCTATATGATAAAAATGACTCATTGGAGCCAAAGTTTCCCCTTGAAATGAACCATAAATACGCTTATGCGATATGTGATACTTCCCATGCCAAAAAATGACATCGGCGATAGTAAGAAAAAAAGTGCAAATAACGCTTGCAAAATGCAAACAACATTAAAATAAACACATGCCAAAGTGAAGATAACATGAAAACGACACTTATTAAAGTGAAGGTAAGAAAAAGAAATAATTGTAATCATGAAAGTGACACTTGCGAAAGTGGAGATGTGCAAAAGCGATAGTTGTAAAAACTCACCGAAATAGAAGTAAAATTGCAACCAAAAGTGAGAGACTGTCAATTGAAAGTGTACATAGACTATCATCATAGATGGACTGTGCTATTCCAATTCAAGCTTGCATAAAATAATGTGCTCATGAACTTATTACAAGCTGAAAATGTGTATTTAAGTGAATTTGATACTCAAAAACCGAGAAGAAGGCTTTAGCATAAAATTCATTGATCAAGAAGAGAATAGATTGTTAGATCCTCAGTAGGTTCCAAAATTTACTTGTAGGAAAAATTTTGGAGGGTGTTGATCACAACATCAACACTTGGAGACACATTGTTAGAACTCCAACTTCTCTATTTAGATTTTATCCTTAATTTCAAGGTCTCAATCTTTCAGGAAGTATTAATTTTCCATACAAATTACCCCAACCTTGCTACTTATCCTGGTTAAAGATATAGTCTCCTCTATTCCTTGCTTGGCTTCAAACATATCAAAACGAGACTAGTCATACCTCAACTATTTTGATAAGGGAGAAGGATAAGTATACCTATCTTTCTAAGCACATTCTCTGGTGTTTCTCTGCTGCCAGTGAGCCTGGACAATACCCTAGCTATGTGACCTCAAGGAACCATGAGCATTGCTTCGCTGCCAACAAGATTGAAAAACGACACTTGCAAAAGAGGAGGTGCGCAAAAGTGAAAACTAGAAAGAATAACCTAAATAGAAGTACAATTGCAATCAAAAGTGAGAGACTATCAATTGAAAGTGTCCACTAAATATCACCCTAGGTTGAACATTTCACAAGCATTGTCTTGATGGATTGTGTTATGCCTGTTCAAGCTACATAAAAGAATGTGCTCACGAACTTGTTAGGAACTAAACATGTTTATCCAAGTGACTTCGACAATCAAAAATTGAGAAGAATAATTCAACATAAAATTCATTGATCATGAAGCAAATAGATCGTTAGATCCTCAATATGCTCCAAAATTCACGTGCAGGAAAATTTTTGGAGGGTGTTGATTGCAGGGTCAACACTTGGGGACACACTAGTAGAAATCCAACTTGTCTTCTCAGGTTTTATCCTTAAGTAAAAGGTCTCAATCTTGTAGGAAGTATTGCTTTTCCATATAGATTACCCTGACTTTGCTACTTATCTTGGTTAAAGATATAGTCCCCTCTATTCCTTGCCCAACTTCAAACACATTAACATAATACTATTCATACCTCAACTATTTCGATAGGGGAGAAGGATAATAAGTATACCGAGTTTTTTAAGCACATTCCCTGGTGTTTCTCCGCTACTAGGGAGCTTGGACAATACCCCAATAGTGTCAACTCAAGGAACCACAAGCATTGCTTCACCACCAACGAGCATGAATAGTACCTCGGCGACGTTACTTGCTTCATCTTTCTAAGCACGAAGCCTTTCTCTTCTTCACATTTTTATTTAGTTACTAATATAATGTGAAAAAGGCACTTATTTATTTTGATAGTGGAAGAGGGATCTTGACTTTTTGAGAGTAGAAGAGGTTGGTACCTTGTTTAAGGGATTTGAAAGATAACCAAAGTTATATGCTCATTTAACCTTTTTCTCCTTTCCCTTCTCTACTCGGTTGGGTTGACATGTCGAAACACTATTTAATAGAGGAATGAATCAAGAATGAAGATCCTAATAAAGTTATAGGCTTCATAGTTCGACCAAAGGCTTTCTGTTTGGTGTCATTCATATTTTCCGTACAGAAATCATCGAATTTAAAGATATGTAAACCCAAGATAGAGAAGGGGATAACATATAAGCCAAGCATTCTTCCTCGTCACAGTTTTCCTTTTCAAGTTTTTCCACATTGTATTTTGATCTAAGGGAGAACCAATTTCGTGCGAAGTTTTATTAAACAAGAAAGACAATATAAGGCATGAAAATAGATTGGAAGTAAACCTTGACCAACAAACAAAGATAACAAATAAATGTAAATGACAGAGGGTAAATGTAGGGATGAGTGTGAAAGTGAAACTAACATGTAACTAAACCTGCTCCTAACCCAACCAACTAGAAGGTATGGGCTAAGTGTAATGGAATTTCCAATGTAGCGATTGTAATTGCTTCTGACCTACAATCACAACTATGTAAGCAATTAAAAGTAGTATAAAGCACTGTGCAAGAGAAAAGACTACAATTTGACAATATTTCATAATGAATCAAACATATTTATTATAAAAAAAACATGTTCCATAATTAGCAACTTTAACCAGTTTCGAGCTTTACCTTGTTGCTTGAAATGAATATCATACAAACCTTGAATGTTGCTCGTGGAAGTAAATTCATTCATGTTTTTAGTTTTTGCAAACATCAGAAATATTGAAACTTATTATTTGCGACAGAGCTTGAGATGTAAGATTGCTCTAACCATTCGATGATTGGATCTTGATATTCAAAACAATCAATTTGAAAACCCCAATACTCATGAGAAAATGAATTTTCAACTAACGCATTCGAATCATAAAGGAACATTTTTAGGGGGATTGGATCCAATCTTGTTCCAAAGCCTTGTCAAGATGGTGAGGGTCTGACATAACCATCATCTCACGTTGAAGTGGCTCAAATACCTGACAAGTATCTGAATCGTGAAATGATAAAGCATGAAGATTATTGGGTTCAATGAAATCAATCAAACCAATATTGTGATCAGATTGGTTAGTTAGTACATAAGATTCTTGATTTGCCATTTTTTCCCCTTGTATTTGATTAAACATCAAGCCAACAATATGGAATCTTAATGCATTTAAAATGATCATTGACATCGCAAATTTAGGAAACCAATTAAGATATGAGGTTGGCGAAAGTTTTGAAGAAAGACTAAAATTCAACCAGGTATTCATCTCAACAGAAGGGTCTTCTTTCATGGAATGATTCAAGATTTTTCTATTATTCAAGAAGAGAGATTGTGTGAAAAGGATGATTAGATCCATGACATGCACAAAAGTGATAGGAAGGTGACCAATCTTGGAAGCGTTTGACAGGGAGGAATCTTCTGACTGAAAATGACTTCTTCTTGACAATCAGAATGACACGCTTTTAAGCTGTGTATATTCGTAAAATATATGCTTCCCAATACCGATTTTTCTACAAGGGATTCACATGATGAAGGATTATCCAAACAAGAATCTTCCATCTGATAAAAAATTATATCTTGAGGGTTTATAAAATTGAATTGAAAATTCTGAAATTCCTTCAAGGATGAGCTCACTTCTAGTGGATAAATGTTAAGGAAATAATTATGCGTGAAAATATGGATCCAGATAAGTTCCAAGATCATAATGGGATTGTGAGAACCTGACATAATCATTAGCAGGGGATGAAGTGCCTCGACTTGTTGACATGTCTCTGAAATTTTTGATGGTGGATCATCAAATTTGGGTGGCTTAGAAAAATCAACAAGAAGATATGCACCATTGTCATTAGATGTATCAATGAAAATACTGCTAATGCCACTGGTTTGATCGGACTCAAGATTAAACATATTAGATTCTTGATGGATGGAAAATTGAGATGCGTCAGTCATAAAACTCTCTTGATCATTTAAAATTGTAACATCTTCCTGCTGGCATATGAAAGATTTACAATTGAACAAATCATGACTAGTAGATTCAAACTTTTCATCCTCTAATCATAAGGCCACACCATTCTATACTTGATTGTAGTCATGACCAACTGGATAAAGATCTAAAGCATTTAGAGTGACTACTGGTATAATAAACTTATCTCACGTGTCTGGGTACAATGAGTAGTGTGCTAAAGTGAGGAAAGATGAAAAGACTCAGGCAAAGAAACACCAGTTGTAAAATCAGATTGAGCTTGTAAAAACAATGAATTAGAATGCATGTTATGTCCCATGAGATTATATTCATTATCGTAATGATCAAAGACATACATAACAATGCAACATTCATATTGATATTGCTTTTTTTCAACAGGATATACCAAAGGTTCAAAAAACCTGACAACTTGTTTCTTCATATTTGATATCTAAAGATGCATGTTTTGAAGAAATTTCAAAATTATTCCAAATTGAAAGAGAATCCCATCACACAAATAAAGATTGCAAACTATGAAAAGCAGATTCCGAAATGATACCATACAATCCTCAAACAAAGGAAAGCTATAGTTCGATGTACTTGGATATCCATCATCACATGTGTTAATGGAAACAAGGATGTCATGGTGATGGTTATCCAAGGTCTCAACTTGAATGAAGGACTTGAAATCATTTGACATGTTATCAAGATTACAAGATGCATGATCAACTGAGAATATTGGATCATTATACTGAAAGAGAGAAGAAGGATGATTAATGTCTTCAACACTTTTCTCCTCAACCCATGAAATGCAACTACCTTGTTCTTGATTACTTCTTGAAACAAGAGGTTGAACACCATTAAGAGTTGAAGTAGAATGATCAAGCAGATCATGAAACAAGGAATCATGAGATGTATATGGTGTTAGTTTTTGTAGCATCATATGTTTTCTAGCCACAAAATTTGGTGGAGAGGCTAGAAAACGTGTATTCTCCAAAATCCAGAAATCGTTTATGGAAATTCCACCTAGAGACGTGTTAATTAAAATAATTAATCATTTTTTAAAGTTTCCTAAGTCTAAACTTAGGAAATCTGATTAATTAAAGGATATTAATTAAGTCATGGTGAGAATCTTCTAGAAAAAGACATGGATTGAGTTCTAGTTAATCTTAGCTATCGCTTATGTTTTAATCTTAGTCGTTGATGTATCAACGAGAGATTATAAGAAGAAATTCAATGGGAGTTGGAGAACACACTTGAGCCACTAGTAGTTCAAATTTACTGGCAAATCGAACTCCAGATTAGCATCACTATGTTGTCGAAGAGAGAACTAGTGAGCTCGAAGTAGTGAGAGAGGGGTAGATATAGTAAGGCCGAAGCCTAAGATTTTCCAGCTCCAGTGAGTGCATTGCAGAGAGGCAGTGAGTGTCACAAAGAATCATCACAGAGACACACAAAGGCAAACAGTGCTTCAGAAGGGATTCCATATTTTTTTGGGGAGAAGTAGTGATTCAATTCCATAAGCCGGAGTGGAAGGCCAGAGGCCAGGATAGTCCATATTCCAGATAACAACTAATCATATAGCAAGAGAGACATAGTTTCAAGTTGTGAGATGCAGTACTGCATAGGATGATGTAGGGACTACACAGAGGCAACAGAGAGAAACTCATCTTGAGCCAAGTTCAGCATTGGATCAATAGTGGGAGTGTGATTTTTCTCGCTAGACTTATTGTTAATCATTTCTCTATATGGATTGCCAGATTTGTGCATCCATAGTTTTGTGTCAAACTTACTACCGTATAATAATAAAATCCTCAACTGCTGCATCGATTTTCCCAAGTTGGGTTATTCCGGGGACTTAGTCCAAAAATAATTTTGTATTTGTGTGCGTGTGCATATATTCTCCCAACATTATTTTTCTTCAAAAATATTTTATTTTTGAAGGTTGCAGTGTATTAGTTTCAATACCGTAGGATGCAGTAAATAATTTGTTTAGATCATTTAACAAATATAAGAAACATAATCAGTTTCTAGAGTAAGATTCAGGGTTGTCTGAATTTTCACATGGTATCATAATGCATATTGTAAGCTAGAGAGATCAATAGTAGAAGGGAAGAGGAATTTCAAAGCTCTGCATAGGCAACAATTCAAAACCCTCAGAGGCAACGAAATTCCTTTGGCTAGGAGGGTCGAGTTTTTTGAGGAATGGTATATTTCTTTGAGAAAGTCGACAAAGAAATTAGATTTTACCAATCAAAGAGTACAAGAGGCAAAGGGAGCACACATGTTTTCCTTGTAGAGCTGATCTTTTGCTAGGACAAAATTATTTTGCAGTAGTTTTCTAGTGCAAAATAACACCAGGAGGAAGGAATAACACGCACTGAGTGAATTCTTTTCTCAGGGAACTTCTAGTCAAAAAGTTCAATTTTTCCCAGCAGAGTAGAAGTAGTTGTGAGCAGATTTTCCCACTCTAATAGGGAGTGCGTAGAGCCAGTCAACAGCTACGCAGAGGAGAAGAGGAAGAATTCAACTTTTTTAAGGAGATCGCATTAGCAGGGCTAAGAGATCAGGATTGGTTGGAGGGAGCCTGCAACTATGTGGTGAACTTGGTCACTACAACACTTAATGTCTTCTTAGAAAGAAGGATAGAGAGGAGAAGCAAGATCAACAGGATGCATCTGCGGAGATTGACAAGCTTTCCTCTAGATTGGAGGAAAAGTTTTCCATGATCACCGATATACCTACAAGAGTGAGGTGGGGTGATTTGGTTTTGTAGCCCCAGACATATACATGATGGGAATGATTCTTGAGGAGTTCCACCTCATGAATCAATACCTTGCTATGAGAGCCCATAACATGTAGTAGCAGGATGGATCAGTGGAAGATGTTGTAGTCATATGCCTGAGTGACAAATGTAATGGCTAGTAGTAGCCAGATCCTGGGGAACATGGTGCATAGTTGGCAATGGTGCAGTTGGCACAATGCAGATTCTTTAGTGACAGTGCAAATGCTAGCAACAATTAGAGACTTGGGAGACAGATGCATCATACTGATCATAGTTGATTCAATATTTTAGATGCTTTTCAGTTGCATATGTTTCAGTTGCTGCAACAGCAGCAGATGGAAGATGAATTTGCAGTGTTAGCAGTAGTTCAGCAGGGCCAACAATAACACGTATGTAATGTATATCAAAGTTGCGTAGTAGTTGGTGGGCAGAAACAACTAGACATCAACAACGTAACATGAGGTGGTGTAGAGACAGGGTGTTGCTTCAATGGGTTGGAGTGCTAGAACACATTCCTCGCTAAGAGTGGGTGTTAGTTTTTGCAGCATCGAATGTGTTGTAGACATGAAATGTGGTGGAGAGGCTAGAATACATGTTTTCTCTAAAACCCAGGAATCGTTTCTAGAAATTCCACCTAGAGACAACTTAATTAAAATAGTTAATCATTTTTTTAATGTTTCCTAAGTCTAAACTTAGGAAATCTGATTAATTAAAGGGTTTTAATTAAGTCATGGTGAGAATCTTCTAGAAGAAGACATGGATTGAGTTCTAGTTAATATTAGCCATTGAATATGTTTTAATCTTGGATGTTGATGTCTCAATGAGATATTATAAGAAGAAGTTCGATGTAGGTTGGAGAACACACTTGAGCCACCAACAGTTTGAATTTACTAGTAGATCGAACTCCAAAGTAACAACACTGAGTTGCCGGAGAGAGATCTAGTGAGATTGAAGCAGTGAGAGAGGGGCATGGATAGTAAGGCCTGAGGAAGATTTTCCAACTCTGGTGAGTGCATTGCAAAGAGGCAGTGAGTGCCACAGAGAGGCAGTGCAATGCTTTAGAGGGTATTCCATATTTTTCTTGGGAGAAGTAGTGATTTAGTGCCAAAAGCCGAAGTGGGATCCCAAAGGCTAGGAGAGTCCATCTTCTAGACAATAGTTGATCAGATAGCAAGAGAGACATAGTTTTGAGTTGTGGGATGTAGCACTGCATAGGATGATGTAGGGACTGCACAAAGGCAATGGAGAGCAACTCATCTTGAGCCAAGGTCAGTGTTAGATTGCCAGTGGGAGTGATATTTTTCTCATTAGACTTATTATCAGCCATTTCCCTATATGGATTGTTATATTTGAGCATCCATAGTTTTGTACTCAGATTTACTACTACATAATAATAAAACCCTTAGTTGCTGCACCGATTTTCCCGAGTTGGGTTTTTCTAGGGACTTAGTCCAAAAATAATTGTGTATTTTTGTGTGTGTGAAGATATTCTTCCAACATTATTTTTCTTCCACAATATTTTATTTGTGAAGGTTGTAGTGTATTAGTTTCGATATTTATTGTACAATGTAGTAGATAATTTGTTCAGTTTATTTAACAAATAGAAGAAACTTAATCAGTTGTTGCAGTAAGATTTGAGGTTTTTCGTATTTTCAAATATGACAGAGGTTGAAAAATATCTCTTGAGGAAAAAATGTTTTCAATTGGATCAGATTCAAGATTATGATTATGTTGATTAATGCAATCTTGAAAAACTAAGGGATCAAATTTTACTTCAGGCTCCATGTAATTGCTAAACCATTACAATTTCTCCTCAATAGGATCCAGATCATGGGAAATGGGTGAAGGTTGAATGTATGGTTCAACAATTTGATTTTTAGATTTCCCAATTTTAACATCATCACCAAGAGGCGCCCAAATTGGTATTGGAAAAGGAGGAGGACAAGGAACAAACAAAATAGTAGGTTCATCCTCACAAATTTAAGGTGTCTCGTGATCAAAATAAGTTGGAGAGTGGAATAATCAAAGGTTTCAAATGAAAATGATTTCACGGAGAGAAGAACCAAGCTCTGAAACTTTTCATTGATAAAATTTGAATCAATCACTCCCTCGGGAAATTCATAACAAAGGTGAAAAAACCGATTAAGAAAATCCTCTACAGATTCACCAGATTTCATTATGAGCAGATCAATCCTATTACATACATCTTGATAATCATACCCATCAAATGCTTGACGAAGCTCCTTGATAAATTGACCGAATGAATGAATGGAAGTGAATGGTAAAGTTTGGCACCACTTCTTAACTCGATATTCAATAGTAAGGGTTAATAATACACAAACAACATCTTCATCATCAATTTCATTAGATTTACAAAGACCAAGAAAATTAGATATATGTTTGGTTATGAATGTAACACCCTCACCATCAAACCATTCCTCAGAGATGAAAAGTTACTAGGGGATAAGTTAGAAAAAAAAATATGGGATTATGATTTGGGGATGAGCCATTTAAGATAAGAGATTCAAAATAGACTCAACGGGCACAAATTTTCATCTGGCCCCCCTTATAGTGCAAACTGTTGACAATGCTGGAAATTTGTCAACCAAGGGGGTGTCCCCAATGTGAAGTCCCAATTAAACCTCACACCATTTGAAGTAGGAGACCCAATCAGAAATATGGGTAGTTTCCATTGTCCTTAGGGATTTTCCTTGGTTGCAATTATTAACATAAGAGGTTATACTCCATTCTTTGAATTAAAAAAGTGAGTTGACACTCTGAGGCATACAATTGTGATGTATATAAGGTACTTTCATGGCAGCGAGAAAGAGTGTGAGCCTCTAGAAGAAAGGTAATAGTACCATCTAAAAAGAGACACACAAGATAATAAGGAGATCTCAAGTTTGTTTGCAAAGTAGCTCACAAGCCAACCACAATCATAAAACAAAATACTACACACCTTCTGTTGTAGCAATTTTTGGTTTTGATAAGATAGAATAAAATAGCCAAAAAATAAAAAAAATATTTTGAAGAAATGTTAAGTCAGGATATGGACATAATAATAGTGAATAAAATATTTTTGAAAATATCTTGATGATGATGTCCATATCAAAGAAAATGTTAGGTTAGATGTCCTAAAAAATCAAGACAAAAAGAAAATGTTAGGTTAGAAAGAAAAGAAAACAAATAAAATCTGAAAGTGAGCAAGTCTAAGTGCCATTACTATTGTTCCTGCAAAATAATGGTTGTGTGCAGCTTGTCATAAATTCCACAACCCATGACAGTCAAATAGTTTAATCTTGACTTCTTCATGCTTTAAATTTGATGTTATAATTAGAGAATAAAGATCTCCTGAATTTGGTTTTACACAATTTGTGTTATCCAGTAAGTTTTTCCAGTTATCAATCATTATGTTTTTCTTCATATGCTTATGACTTATAGAGATATCTAGGTAGGAATAATTGTGTCTCAATTTATTCCTATAAGCTCTTGAAGTGATCATCTATTAAGAGAATGGATTAATGAACTGTCTGTTTAGCTAATCCCCTCTAATCAATAAATCATCAACATCTTTTGTAAGCTTAAGTATATTGCCTTGAATCTTTGGATTGTAGTTTAGAAGGTTTTCATACTTATTATTGTTCTATTTTATAGTTTGGAAACTGTGATAATCATATTATTTTCTATCTTCTTCTCACCACTATTTGATCTATATCACTATGTAAATCTTTATAGCAGCCCTTTGCTGAAATATTAATATTATCTAAAGGATTAAGTATTTAAATTCTACATCTATCTTCATTCATTGGTCTTCCAAAACTAAAACCAAAAACCCCAAAACAATTATTTTAGATGCTTTGGAATTGGTAGCTGACCTACTACTGTCTCAGAGGTACAACATCAGACTGGCGCTGTTGCCGGGGATTTGAATTTCTTTTAAGTTTCCCTTGGGACAACAATATTCGTTGATTATTTTCCTTTAAGGTGATTAAATGTTTAGAAAGGTTAAAAATCATTCACCTAGGTGACTCCACACTCCCAAGCTGGCACCTTTTATACATACCAGATCTCGTTCAAAAGCCGACATAGTTATTCCTCTGTCAGATCCTGAAAGGCTTCTGAGAAAAGCCAGTTCTAAAAGGGGACACAAACCATCTTCTTCTTCCTCTTCAGTCATACAGTCTGAAGAATGAGAATCATTTGACCCCTATAGTAATATCCCATCTGATCCTGATTACTCCCATTTATCACGTAGGGTTGCTGAACTTCTAAATTGAGGAGTTGATTTTAAGTCAACCTACCTTATTCATTCATTAGAAACTCATCCAATACCCACATTACCACCAGGAACACCTAAAATTAAATCTGATTTGGGTGTTAATCTACAAAAATATAAACCCATAATTTCATATTCCCTACCACCTATCTTTTTCCTTCCATTTTTGACCGACCTAAAGCTTCTCCTTCTAAACAGTCCGAGGATACCTTCTCTATATATTCCAATCCTTTATTTGAAAAAAAAGAAGGTATTCCTTTACAAGTCCCAAAGTTAGTTCTTAAGACTCCTTTGAAGTCTTTCAGGAGGTCTCCTCCTCCTTCACCTCCAACTAGTTCATTAACCCCTAAATCACCATCTTCTTCCTCTACTTCTTCTTCATCCGCTACATCCACACAAACACCTCATAATCCACCAGGACAATCTCATACACCTCAAGCACGTCATTCACCACCTGCTGTCATGTCTTTTCGACCTATTGTACTGGCTAGATATGCTGCCTTAGTCTAACCTAATAACCTTGATGCCTTCCCAACTGGATACTTAAAATACCTTCCCAAGTACAATGGAGAAACTGGTCCCTCAGCTGAGGACCATTTTCAAGATTTCCTAGACTTTGTAGACAACATGAATATTGAACAAGAAAACATTTATATGAGATTGTTTATACAGTCACTTGAAGGAAATGTGAGGATTTGGTTTAGGCAGTTACCAACAACTTCCATTAGAAATTGGGAAGAGCTTACAACCATATTAAAAAATCAATGGGGCATGAAAAAGGATCCTCTTTACTTCCTCACAGAATTTGAAGAGCTTAAAAGGAACTTCGGTGAACCAATATTAGATTTGATCAAAGATTCAATAAACTCTATCACAAAATGCCTGCTGATTGTAAGCCCCCTGTAGCAGCAGCTAAGTCTAGATTTTCTAAAGATTTTGATGATGACTTTGCTATTATGCTACGAGAGAGAACTTCAAGAACTCTTGAAGATATGCAAACAAACACTATAGAAGTAGAAGCAAATAGGGCAGCCTCAACTTATTTAAAACTTGAGGAAGAAAAGGCCCAAAGAAAACTCAAATATAATCAAGAAGCCTCTAGTTCCTCTAAGACTAAATCAAAAGACTCAAAAATAGATGAAATAAAATCTCTTCTTAGAAACCTATCAAATAGGATTTCAAATATTGAGATCCAACCTAGGAAAATACAACAAATAGTTACTAGACCTCAAAACCAAAATCAAGGTCAGTATAAAAGAAATCCACCACTACAAATTCTTCAGAGACCTAGCAATGATCAACAGGTTCCTACTCCTCTATTGTTAGATGGCCAAAAACCTAATGATAATACTATGACAACTACTGAAGATATTAATAGTATGAATTCTTCTTCCAATCAAACAACTATCATTCCTCTCTCACAACAAAATCAGGTTCAAGAAGATTAGGAAGCTTCACAGGTCTCTAAATACCACGCTTTCTCTGAATTTTTAATTGCAGAGTTAAACAAGAGGTATGATCTTAGGACTAAGCCTAGTCCTGGGAGACCTCCAAAGGAAACTCCAATAATTGAACCACGTACCAAAAATGTTGAAGCCCAAACAACTCTTATTCAGTGCTTAGATAAGTCAATTGATACTACCCAAACTGGTAAAAACATTTTGACTACATTTAATGTTGAAAAAGAATTAGAGAGGGTTAAGATCCCAATTCCACTATTAGAACTTTCTAAAAACCCTGGTTACAAAATCCAAGTCACAAAATGGATACAAAATACCTCGGTTGATGCCGAAGGTGATGTCATAAGTCCATAGGATGAAAAACCAACAGTAGTTTTTGGCCTTAGTTCAGACATGATAGATGAGATAATGCCTCCTTTCTATGTAACTCTTAAAACAAATGATTCCATGCTGTATAATTGTATGCTTGATTCAGGAGCATCACACAACCTTATGCCAAAATCTATCATGAACCATTTGAAACTCGACATAACTAAATCCTACCATGACCTATACACCTTTGATTCTAAAAGGGTGCCCTGTTTGGGATTGATCAAGGATCTAGTGGTTACCCTTGCCCAAATTCCAGTGAAAAGTGTAGTACTTGATATTGTTGTCACATATATCCCTCCCAAGTTTGGAATGCTTATTTCTAGGTCTTGCTGTGCCAAATTAGGGGGAACTCTACATATGGATATGTCATATGCTACTATTCCTGTTTATGGAGGAAAGCAATTAAGATTAGATAGAGAGGTAAAATTTGTACATACTGTTTGTAAAACTGACCAACCAAGGAGCCATCCAATTTATGCAATAGATCAAGACTTTGGTTGTTTTCAACTCACTTCAAAACAACATAAAACTCAAGTCAAAATTGAATAAGTAGTTGAAAGTCCTGAACCAAACCAAACTGATATTTGGAAACTGTTCTTTGATGGCTCTTGCACGAAAGATGTGGCAGGAGCTGGAGTAGTTTTAATTTCACTTGAAAAAGAAAATATAACCTAATCATGTAAATTAGACTTCGAAGTTACAAATAATGTGGCTGAATACGAAGCTTTCCTTTTAGGATTGCAATTAGCTAAAAGCTTAAAAGTTCAAAACTTAAGTGTTTTTACTGATTTAGAACTTATTGTTAAGAAAGTAAGAAATAATTGCCAGACCAAGCACCCTAGACTTAGGTCCTACCAAAATGAAGTATGGGATTTAGTTGAAAACTTCTTTGATGCTTTTACTTTGACTCGTATTCCTAGAGATCAAAATATACATGCAGATGCCTTAGCTATCTCTGCTAGCTCTTTTAAAATTCCTAATCATACTGATGTACTCTATCAGATACAAGTCAAATATAGGCCATCTATCCCAGATAATCTGAAACATTAGCAAATATTTGAAGATTATGAACATTTGAAATCATTTCTGCAGGTAATAGATGAATTTTCATTTCTACAAATTTATGAAAATAGAATTGAAATAAATGAAAATACAGATGGAAATGATACTTCAACTTTAAAACCCAAATTACTAATCATGACATTATTCAATTATCTAATAATTTTATTCCAAAAGGACTCATTCCTTTAGAATTTTTTTTTGATCAAAATGATTTCCTCCGAAACCCTCAGTCCATTTCTTCAGAAGATGGCATAGAAGAGATTAACACTGGAAGTGATGAAGATATCAAAAACATCAAAAAATGTGCATCTCTAGGCCCTAAAATCAAAGCTCAATATCTTAAGTTATTGTAAAATTATAAGGACGTTTTTGCTTGGACTTATGCTGATCTAAAGACCTATGATACTTCATTAATACAACATAAGATTCCTTTGAAGCCAGAAGAAAAACCTTATCAACATAAACGTTGAAGGATAAATCCATCCCTTCTACCAACTTTAGAAAGGGAGATTAAGAAAATTCTAGATGCTTAGATCATCCTCTCTCTTAGATATTCTAATTGGGTTGCAAATCTAGTTCCTGTTAGAAATAAAAATGGAGAAATAAGACTTTGTGTGGATTTTAGAAATTTGAACAAGGCATCATTAAAAGATAATTATCCTTTGCCAAAAATGGACCAGTTACTTCAAATGGTTTTAGGAGCACAAAGACTTTCTGTTCTTGATGGTTTTTTAGGTTATAATGAGGTGAATGTTGATACATCAGACAGAGAGAAGACAACCTTTACTACACCCTGGGGTACATTCATGTGTGCTAGGATGCCATTTGGCTTAACCAATGCTGGAGCAACATTTCAGAGAGCTATGGACATAGCTTTTATGGGTCAGGCAAATAAATTTATGGTTATTTATCTTGATGACATAAGTGTTTTTTCTAAATCTGATCAGAAACATCTAAAGCACTTGATGAAGGTTTTTGACAGATGTAGAAAATTTGGAATATCATTGAACCCTAAGAAGTCCTTGTTTGTTGTCAAATAAGGAAAACTGTTGGGCCATATAATTTCAAAGGAGGGAGTAGCAATTGACCCCAAACGAGTATCTGCCATTGAAACATTGACCTTACCTAGAAACAAGAAGGAGATTCAAGCTTTTCTAGGCAATATTAATTTTCTAAGGAGGTTTATTCCAAATTATGTAGAGATTGTAAAAGATATAACTGACATGCTCCGAAAGGACCATGAAGTTAAATTGACTGCCTATTCTAGGCATGCATTTGAAAAAACAAAAAGGGCTATCTCTAAAGCTCCCACCTTAGACAACCCTGATTATACTAAGCCATTTAGTATTTTCTCTTTTGCCTCTGAAACAACCCTTACTGCCATTCTATTTCAGAAAAATGAAGATTCCCATGATCGACCCATAGCCTTTTTCAGAAAGGTTATGAGAGATGCTGGGCTTAAGTATGACATTATTTAGAAGAAAACCTATGCCCCTATTCAAGCCCTGAAATCATTCAGAATGCATGTCTTACATTCACCTATTACTGCTTATGTCCCTAATACTGCTGTGAAAATTGTCCTAACCCAACCAGACACTGATGGGAAAAGAGGTAGATGGATCACTCGAATTCTGGAGTTTGATCTAACTATCAAGACTACCAAGTTAGTAAAAGGTCAAGGATTAGCCAAGCTTCTAGCTAAATCAAACTGCAAGGTTCTTGGAATCAATTCTGTTTTAGAAATACAAGGGAAGAATACACAATAACCTTTTGTCCTTGCAGAAGGGGAGAATCCACAAGAACCTTCCCTTCATCCTAAAGGGGATAATCCACAAGAACCTCTACCTTCAGAGCAGATTAGTCCTATACACATTGATGAAAAATTCTTGTTGTCAAACTGGTATCAAGATATTATAAATTTCTTGATCCATTTTGAGTGTCCAACATCATTCTCCAAAACCCAGTGTAAAACCCTTAAGTTAAAATCAGTCAAGTACTGCATTATAAATGCAAATTTATATTGGAGATATCCACTAAATATTTTGTTATTATGTTTAAAAGAATCAGAAACTGAAGGAATCATTGATCAGTTTCATACAAGATTTGTGGGGGACATTATACTTGGAGAGCAACATCATACAATATTCTGAGCCGAGGATTTTATTGGCCCACATTGTTCTTACAAGTAGGGGCAAAGGTCAGAGCTTGTGTTCCTTTTCAAATGTTTGCTGGTAAACAAAATTTAGTAGCTCTTCTACTCGTTCCATCAATAGTTTCAACACATTTTTCTCAATGGGGATTAGATTTTGTTGGAGAGGTTCACCCCACTTCAGGTAATTAGCATAGATGGATCCTCACTGCAACATGCTACTTTACTAAATGGGTGGAAGTAATTCCAGTCAGAAATGCTACTGATTTAGTAGTAATTAAGTTTATTCAGGAGAATATCTTATCTAGATTTGGTTGCTGAACTCAAATTGTCATTGATAATGCAAAAACTTTTTCTAGTGTTAAAATGATTGACTTTTGCCAAAAATATCAGATTCTGTTACATCATTCAACTCCATACTACCCTCAAGGTAATGGCCTTGTAGAGTCATCAAACAAAAGTCTGGTAAAGGTAATAAAAAAGACTCTAGTTGATCATAAGAAGAACTGGGATTCACATTTGATTTATGCAGTATGGGCAAAAACAATTACTCCAAAGAGATCAACTAACAAATCTCCATTTCAATTAGTCTATGGGAAAGATGCAATCTTCCCGACTAGTTTTTTGCCCTTCCCTGTTTTAAAATTCCTGCAGGATTCAACAGATGAACCTGATGATTTTTCAAGAAGAATAAATCATATTATTGAACTTAATGAAAATAGAGAAGAAGTTCAACACAAATTTAAGAAATATTAGAATAAGATGAAGGCCCTGTTTGACAGAAGAGCCAGGGAAAGGGACTTTAAGGAAGGTGATCTAGTTCTAAGATGGGATGCCAGGAGAGAAGAGAAAGGAAAGCATGGAAAATTTGACAATCTATGGTTTAGACCTTTAGCAATTGCTGAAGTGAAAGGTAACAACACTTTTGTGCTACAAAATCTTGAGGGGCTATATTCCACTTATCTTGTAAATGGAAGGTTTCTCAAACATTACATTCAGTACGAAGAAGTTGAAATAGTTTTCATTGTAAATACTCTGGTTTTCTTTTAGCTTTCAAGATGTTAGTTTGGTTTTAGAAAGAAATCCATAGCCCGAGGAGAAGGCACATGGATCTGCAGGTTCTCTGCATTCTACAAGAGAAAGCAGTCCCCAGTTGGAGCCAATGATGTAGCATTTTTTGGTTTGGTTAAGATAGAACAAAATATTCAAAAAAATAAAAAAAATATTTTGAAAAAATGTTAAGTTAGGATATGGACATAATAATAGTGAATAAAATATTTTTGAAAATATCTTGATGATGATGTCCATATCAAAGAAAATTTTAGGTTAGATGTCCTAAAAAATCAAGACAAAAAGAAAATGTTAGGTTAGAAAGAAAAGAAAACAAATAAACTTTGAAAGTGATCAAGTCTAAATGCCACTACTGTTGTTCCTACAAAATAATGGTTGTGTGCAGCTTGCCATAAATGCCACAACCCATGATAGTCAAATAGTTTAATCTTGAATGCTTCATGCTTTAAATTTGATGTTATAATTAGAGAATAAAGATCTGGCCAAACTGTTTAATCTTGGCAGATCAGTAGTTAGGTAGAGAATAATAAGGTGTTCATCAGTTTAATCTGAGCCCTTAGATGTTATAAGGTTAGAATTAGATAGTTTGTTTTTTCAAAATAAAAAGAAAGGAAAAGGGTTATACTAGCTTAAATGCACCCATTAAGTGAAGAAAAAATGATAGGATAAGCAAAGGGTAAGTAGAAGAAAGGTTGCAGAAGTTTGATGAATGATTGGACAAAATGTACATTTATCATGTTTTACCATATGTTTCTATGTCCATGAGGCAATTACACAAAGGAAATGAAGGTCTACAAGATCAATTAATTAACTTCCCTCATCCCCATTCATCCCTATATTTACTAATTTCCCATTCCGACCTTCATATAGTTCATATTCATTCATTTTCCATAAAAACCCCTTTTCCTAAGGTTAAAATCCTTTTTGCCTAAGAAAAGTGAAAACCCCATACTAAATCCCCTTTTACACAAAAAACCCACAAAAATATGTTTAGCCTAAGTATTGATGTATATACGCGAAAAGCAAATAACTCATGAAAAAGCATTATACTTAGTGTACTTTCCCCTTTTCGCTCATATTTCATATTATCGCTAGCTTAACGTATTAAACCCCTAAAAGTCCTTTCCCATATATATTAACTCCCTTTATTAAAATATCTTGAAACCATTAGTTTTATTATAAAACTATGTATTCCATAACATATCGCATATCGGCGGATCACAAACCTTTCAACATGCTGCACTATCCTCGGCATTGCGATATGCAATGAGCGATGGACCAAGACCCGATGCATATATATTTCATAATTCATCACCCATTTCGCATCCACTCCTCATTGCAAGTCCCAGCTGAACATACACCCTCCGCCATTGCAATCTCCAATATGCGATGGGAACCTGGACCCGATTGGATTATTATCTATGATCTATTTTCCACATCGCGTCCGGCCCCTATCGCATTCCTCTGTGACGGGCCTTCCTTCGCTAAATTGCGATTGCGATATGCGATGAACCCAGACCCGACGTCATTTATCTGCCTGAATTCATACTTTTTCAAGTTCGCCTTACCATGTTTTGCAAAGGATTTCTTTGCTAAAATGTTTTTACGATTTAAATGAATAATTAACCTAAACCTCCATTTAACCGCTAATCTCAGTTTTAACACATAATAAAGTCATACTGCCATAATTAATCATTGGGCTCCTCCACACTGCTCTTTCGCTCCACCACCGTCCGATCACATGCATTCAAATCCAATGACCCTCAACAATTTCAGGTTGGCTCTCTATCCAAGCATTACCTGCCTGAAAAGCTGTATTCCACTGACCTCCCCTTGCTATGTGTCAGGCTTAGATTGTATTGGGTGACCTCTCCCAAAACTGCTCATGCCTCATAAGCGGTGCGTTGAAAACCAAAACCACCTCCTGCATAACGACAAAATGACCACTATTCACTTTGTGCCATATTTCAAAAAGAAAGCTGTTTTTCCATTTAAACGCAAAAATTCACCATTTTGGCTTTGTTTCGCCCGTTTACACAGTGAAGCCTTCATAAGCCTCTGCAGCCAATAAAACCATTGTTTTACCTTTCGATATGCTATGGACTCCTTCCAATATCCTTTCGAGCTCAATAAAGCCATTGATGTCCTTCTCTGTCACCTATGTTTTCTTAACAATTTCTGTGTTTTGTAGGTAAAAACTCCTGTTCCAAGCTTACAAAGAAAAAGCCTGCATACATTTTGAAGGCAAATACGAAGATCTTACTATTGAAAAACATAGTAAAAAAAAACCTGAAATGCACAGTAAAGGTAAAAAGGAACACAGTAAAGGTTACTCAGTAGGGGCAAAGGATATTCACAGAGTTTAAAGAGTATCAGATGAAAGATCAAATGAAGGAATTAGCCAGTGTGAAGGATAGAAACAATTAAGTAGCTTAAAGGGAAAAATATCAAACAACAAAGCTAGCACAACCTGAATAAAAGGGACAACAGGAAGCAGTTCAATAGCTGCCCCTATCTTCTTACATGAAGATCTTTCCTTTCCTAGAATAAATCTTAATCAGTTTTAGGATATTTTCTTAGTTTCATTATTGTATAAATAACTCTCTTCTTGAGTTATTATGGGTTCAAAGTTCAAGATTCATTGTTCATTGCTTGTTAAGTCATGACTGTTCATTCTACTTTGAACTTGGTTGCACCTTTGAAGGAAGCTTTTCTAGACACTTGATGTGCTCAGTCTTTCTGGAACCATAATACAAAGCAAAGGATTTTGAATTTGGTTTTACACAGTTTGTGTTTTCCTGTAAGTTTTTCCAGTTATCAATCATTATGTTTTTCTTCATATGCTTATGACTTATAGAGATATCTAGGTAGGAATAATTGTGAATCAATTTATTCCTATAAGCTTCTGAAGTGATCATTTGTTAAGAGAATGGATTAATGAAATGTCTGTTTAGCTAATGCCCTCTAATCAATAAATCATCAACATCTTTTGTAAGCTTAAGTATACTGCCTTGAATCTTTGGAACGTATTTTAGAAGGTTTTCATACTTATGATTGTTCTGTTTTACAGTTTGGAAACTGTGATAATCATATTATTTTCTGTCTTCTTCTCACCACTATTTGATCTATATCACTATGTAACTCTTTATAGCAGCCCTTTGCTGAAATATTAATATTATCTAAAGGATTAAGTATTTCAATTCTACATCTGTCTTCATTCATTGGTCTTCCAAAAATAAAACCAAAAACCCAAAAACAATTATTTTAGATGCTTTGGCATTGGTAGCTAACCTACTACTATCTTAGAGGTACAACACCTTCAACAAGATAAGTGCTAAAGCCACTGAAAGAATTCAATTTCCTCAGTACATATTAATGAAACACATGTCGCAAACATCTAAAGAATAGTCCTACGATATTCAGGATACATGCACGAATATGTCCCAACTCATTGAGCTTCATATATTAAGTGGAAGTTCCATGATACACAAGTACAATGCTGCCACACAAGCCCAAATAGTGGAACATTAAGTCACCACTTTCTTCTCCAAATAAAGATCTTCTCTCCTATGCCAATGCTAGAGAAGCCAAGGTGAAAGTACAAGTCCCAAAATTCCTTTTGCTTTAGTTATGATTGTGTATTTATAACAAATGAGGTGGCTCTTCACCTCCCATGTGACTCTTGACCTCCCTCAAGACTCTTGAGCTTCTATAATGAATTTTCAAAATATTAAATGACCTTTAAGCTTCTATATGACTTTAGAACTCAATAGTGACTCTTCCCATTTCATGTGGGACCCTTGGTCTTCTACATATTTTACATTTTCTCATTTTGGAGAATTACATAATTACATTCCACAAATGATGTGGCAAGACACTATGACACATGTGACTCTTGAGATGACTCTTATCAATGATGACATGTGAATTCATAATGATGTGGCATTGCGAAGCTGCTCCTTTTGCTGCTTTATTTGCATCTTCATGATGGATCTTGCATGTGATTTGTATTCATCTTCCAAGGGGTTGATTGATATGGAGTGTTCATGTGATCATGATATTTGATCTTATGTTAGAAGCTAGTGTCTCTTCTTCTTACTATTAAAAGATTAACTTTCCTTTGCAACTGCATAGGTGTATTCTAGCATGGTTTCCTTATTGATCTCTTTCATCATCATCATCATGTCATAACATAATATAATAATTGGAACTGAAATCCAGTCATGAAAATATGAGATCAACACGAAAACTCCTAGTCTAACATGCTTCATAAAAATCAATAGCTGAGCTGAAACTGGGTTCTAGACTAAGAGTCTAGCTCAAGGATTGTGCAATTGTGCAACTCAAAAGGTTAGGAGCAAGGATTGAGGCTTGAGACTTCATAGTGCATAACTCAAGAAGGCTAGGGTAAGGTGACTATGCAGATGAGGGGCTCAAGGAGGCAGTATTGAGGCTTGAAGTCTCCCATTGCACAATTCTGGAGTGAGAGAGGCCCACGACTTGTGCAGTTTCACAGTTGCATAGATCAAGGAGTCTAGCAAGAAGCTTGAGGCTTGAGACTGCACAATGTGTAAAAGAGGACTAACTGGAGGCTGATCTGCGTAGTTTTGGAGCTCAAGGGGCTAGGGTTGAGCATTGAGACTATGTATTGTGTAGTTCTGGATGGTAGGAACTTTACATTACACATTTCCAAGAGGCAAGGGATGAGATTGAGGGCTAAGACCGCATAGTACACAGTCTAGGAGGGCTGAGTGAAATATTGATGCTTGGGCAGGAAGTTTTCAAAATTTGGCTAAGTGCGGGATTGGTGAGGTCAAAGTGAACAAAGACAAGACTTGAAATTCATCACACACTCAAAAGAAGCAATGACACAACATTGATTACTTAGAACACATGAACAACATAGTCTCCTCAATGCAACTAAAATACGACAACTTCCTCCAAGTGCGGCACTTAAGATACACTTTTGAATGATAATGATGACAATTGTGTGACAATGCATAAAAAATTGGGAATGAGTGTAACACATGTTTATATGATAAAAAAAAAATCATTGGCACCAAAGTTACCTCTTGAAATGAACCATAACCACACTTATGTGATATGCGACACTTCCATGCCAAAAGATGACATTTGTGACGGTAAGAGAAAAGTGCAAATGACACTTGCAAAATGCAAACGACATTGAAAGTGACACATGCCAGAGTGAAGATAACATGAAAACAACACTTACTAAAGTGAAGTCAAGAAAAAATGATAGTCATAAACATGAAAGGAACACTTGCGAAAGCAGAGGTGCGCAAGAGTGATAGTTGGAAAAACTCACCGAAATAGATGTACAATCACAACCAAAAGTGAGATATAGTCAATTGAAAGCATACGATGAATATTGTCATAGGTTGAACATTGAATATGCACTGCCTTGATGGACTATGCTATGCCTGTTCAAGCTTGCATAAAAGAACGCGCCCATGAACTTGTTACAGACTAAACATGTGTTTGCAATTGAATTCGACATTCAGAAACCAAGAATAATACTTTAGCATAACATTAATTGATCATGAAGTGAATAGATCATTAGATCCTAATTAGGATCCAAAATTCACATGTAGGAAAAATTTTGGAGGGTGTTGATTGCAACGTCAACGGGAAGTATGAGAAAGCCACATTGGTCGACAATGATTTCGCTGATTCCTTCCTCTTTGTAACGTTGAATCCCGACGTTTTTATATAACCTTCATCAAACCAAAGTGGCAATTGGTCTTCCCATGTTAAAACAAACTTTCAGCTTTTGTAGTGGTCTACAATGATGACTCTACAAAACTTTCCCGTCTTCAGTACTATTGGAGCAACCATGAAGTGTACAAAGTTCCTTATCATTCGATTGCATGGTGGATCATTATGGATTGACATGGAATACCCTATACATGCTAATGATATTTACAGGTTGACAGGGCTGTTAGCCGCTGGTGTAGATGTTTTTTTTGGCTTTCTAGACTACCTCAAAGCGAGGAAAGAAAAAGGGTGTTGATAAATTTTACACCAAGTATGGTACGCAAAGAGGTGGTCGAGGTGCTGTTATCAACATGATGAACAATGCTTGAATAAGGTTTGCATGTAACATTATAACAGGGAAGCTGATGTGCCATTACATTAAGAGAGAGTGTACATTAGATTTCATTTCTATTGCGAAGCTTGCGATCATGGAGAGCAACCTAATTGGTGTATTTATTTGCTAAATGAGCTATTTGAGGCCTATGAGGATTTTTACAAGTGGGCTACATATTTTATTTATGGTTATTTGGTTGCTAATATTACCATGATGAAATGGTGCACATCGAAGGGTAGACACCCAAGTGAAGTATTCAGTGACGAGCTGTTGGAACTTGCCTACACCCAATGGAAGGTATCAAGTTATCCAAACAATAAGGCAATTAATGAAGAATCTTTCGCCAAATGGTATACCAAAATGTTGAGTACTATAGAGAATATAAATTGGGTACCGCAACCGATTATGGATGAATATTATCATTCAATCTATTTTTGCATACACATGGCACTACTTATATTTGTCCTAAGGTTGTCAGTGCTAAAAATTTACATATGAAGCGATTACCTTTCTATGTCCCGAAGGAGGTGTTTCACAACAAATTTCAGTCTTTCCCAAGATTCTAGTGTCATATTTGGGATGGTAAATCCATTTATTAATTTAAATGAATGTTGTTGTGTGCACCCTTTGGGGAGAGTCATTCATCTTCCAATAAGTGCACAATCGACAAGGTGCTTAATCTTATTTTGAAGAAATTCAAAGAGTCTATTTTCTTTGCTTCTAGCACTTTACAAGCTCTCAATTTGTTGGTAAGTTTTTCACTTTTTACTTCTGATGTCCACACTATTTTTCCTCTTCAAAGTCATTTACTCAGGCCGCTAGCTGTTACATTTGTTACCATGTACCGCACCACTGTAGCCCAACCGACAGTTCTGGATACTCTTATTTTTGCTTCCCTTTTTCCATCCATAGATCAAAATAATCCATAGAGTCATGATTCCAAGCCTGTAGACCTTACAGATGAAGAGCCTCGAGACTTCATTTCCGAAGTTCAGATAACTTAAGAACCCCATCCCTCCCCACCAACCAGTTTTCCCCATTCCTCCATCTCATTGCTACATATAGCAACCCCCTTTGTTACCATCTCTGATATCCCACACATAGGTAACCCTAATAATAAAGAAATAGAAATGGAAATCAATTTCGTTGTTCAAGATATTACCGAGCAAAACCTTGAAGTATAAATTGTGCATGCCACTCCTATTACCACTACCTATGGAGCTGGCCCCGATGAATTGCCTTCGACATCCAGCCTAGAACTTTTCACAACTCAAATTGTGCAGCTCATTCGAAATCCTCACCATTGTCGCGAAGTTTTGGGCCTTGTTACACAAACTTGTGATCATGTTTGCCCTGGCCTTATACCCTAGAAGTTATGGCGGGACTACAGAGGACTCCCGAGCCTACTCAAATTGGAGCAGCATGGGAAACAAATGTCAGTGAGGTGCTAACTACGATGCCCATGTAAAGGATGGCTCTACCATCGTGTCATGTTTTGAAGAATCGGCGAGTGAAGATGGCTTACGAACCATAACATGGTGGGGTCGACCCTATGGCAGATGTATCGACGAATGAAGGCTAGTATGCATAATGCAACAGAAAAATGGTGTCGCTAAACTATATGCCAGTGAGAAAACGATACCTGCCATGATGAGTCAGCAGTCATGGAACCGTCTCGAAACTGTCGAAAAAACGTCCAAAATGTCCTGAAAAACAAACCATTCTTGACATCCCAAGCTCCCAAGTTAAAAGTCACATGAGGCCAAAAAAAAAAAAAAATTGAAAAAAAATTTCATTTCCAAAACTTATAAAAGGGATTTTGGACTCACCATTTTTACCATTTGAGTTTGAGAGCAAAGATTTGGAGCAAAAGGAGCAAACTTCCCGTATACCAAATTCGACCGTTCAAATTCTTCAAAAATCTCTAGGTAACTCTTATACTTAGCTTGCAATTGATTGTGACTAGTTTTAAGATTTTTAGTTAATGTTTAACCGTTGAATTTTTTGCCCAAAATTTCTCCGCGGCGTATATGCAGGTTGGTAATATGAAACCCGTGTACACGCAGGCCCTATACGCGACTGTGTGCACAGGAACCCGCGTATACGCTGCGAACCAATTTTAAACAAAAACTAATGGTTACAAATCATTTTGTTCTCAGAATGCCAGTCACTTGGCATGAAAGAGAGCACGCAGCGGTGGATAATGAAGTCATGAATGATCTTGAAGCCTTGGATGCCCTACGGGGATGCGGTTTGCTTAAATTCTTCAAACTGCTGAACATGAAAGCAAATGTACATCTACTTGAGATGCTCATTGATTATTGGGACGTCGAGGAGTAAGCCTTTATGATTGACCAGATGCCACTCAGGGCAGAAGTGGAGGATATCTATTTTATCACGGGCCTTTCCGGAAGGGGAGGTAGTACATTCCCAGGGCAGGACACGAAGCAGTCTCACAATAGAGGACTATGTACAAATATATTGCCCGAGACATCCCAAGAAGGTTGGGAGCCAGATTTCTATCACACATGTGGCGAGTTTATCACTGAGGATAATCCTATTCACCATAGCTCGAGTGAACGGATCGTCCTCTCTGCATCAGGCATCATGGCTAACCATGAGCGTGGCAGTTGACTGTCTCACTACTGTGTTCGACTGGTGTACTCCTCTTCTGGCCAACATGAAGAGCCAGCTTACTTCTATCAAGAGGGGACAAACCAAAAACTTTGGATATGGGACTATCCTGTGTACTTTCTTTTTCGAGAAGGTTCCCGCACTCCGCCCTAGGGTAGCAGTTTCCATCAGCACCCCACGAGATCCACGCATGGGCCGGTGGGCTGATCTGATGAAATGTCTAGGGGGTGGGGAGGTCCCAAGGACTGATTTTGACAATGATTTCTTCGCCTGGTGGGATCAGCAGATCATCGCTGTAGATGACTACCCCTATGCTGGGCTAGATTTCCGACGAGATCTTGATCTAGCATTACCACCGAACGCAGCACGGGGCGAGATTGGTAAGAATTTTTGATTTTATGATTTTTTTTGGATTTTTCAAATATAATGATGCATTTCAAAAAACATTTTTGATGGGATTCAAATGAATAATATAATGATCATGTTCCAGATATTGGGTCGGTACGACTAGATGGGTTCCCCCAGCATGGACAGCGCGACTGAGGAGCCGAAGAGGTGGCTGCTGATACAGAACGAACTTTAAATAACGTCCAATGACACTGGACGAGACTGAGTTGCCTAGTACCGATGGCTGCCATAGAGGATCTTCCTGAGGATATGCAGCGTCATGTGGTTGGCATGCCATGTGACTGGGTTCGCACTTTTCGGCGTGTGGCCAATGTGATAGTTACCTACTTGGCCGCTCATCCTGAGCTGGGGCATTAGATATGTCGGACATGATTATGGGCATTTGAGTCCCGATTTTGTATTTTTTGGACAACATATGTACACTCGACATGCTTTATGATATATATGTGTGTATATATATATAATAATATATATATATATATATATATATATATATATATACATACATATATATATATTATATATATATATATATATATATTATATATATATATATATATATATATATATATTATATATATATATATATATATATATATGTTATGTATATATATATATTATGTATGATATATATATATAATACATAATCATATATATATAATTACATACATATATATATATATATACATACATATATACATATACATATATATATATATATATATATATATTATATATATATATATATATATATATATAATATATATATATATATAATATATATATATATATATATACAGTTCGAGTTTTTGATGCTTGATTTTATTGTGATGAATGATTGATGTGCCAGTCTAATTCTTGATTAGTGATAGAATCAGCTAACGAATTATGAGATCTTGGAATGTGCAAATAATTAATATAAACAAATTATCTTTGCAACAACCTCACCCTTAAATACTGGCGGTATAAACATGGATCCCTTACCCGATAAATGTTGTTTAATTGTGACACTATTAATTGAGAATCAAGATAAACTACCAATGAGTTGATCTCATGAGAAATTGCCTTAGATGGTAAATTAATAATGGCGGTATAATCAGCCATATTATTTGAAGCGGGACCAATGCATACACCTCTTGATACCATAAATTGACCAGTTGGATAATAGAGTACCCAAGCTGTGGAAGCGAGATTCCGAGTGTGCCGACTAGCACCATTGGCGAACCCAAAATAGACCAAGTCATCCATCAACACCTGCCACAGCAGACCAAAAAGTGTTGATATCAAAAAATCTCGATGATATATGTACAAAGAAGCCATTGCCTAACTCCTACCTAAGCAAAGTACTTCTTTAGGTAGAGCCCGTTTCAGGGCTCCGCCAGCTTGTTTCCCTCAAAATCAATTAACTCATACAACCCTTTTTCTAAAACTCGTTTAATAATGAAACGACTGTACCACATAGGCTTAAACTTGCCTGCCCCCAAGGTGTCTTTATCTTGGTCATAGACCAAGACAAGGTAACCTTCAGAAAAGACTCGAGGACGGACAGATTTATCATACTGCATTTTAACCCTTTTCTTATGAGACTCATTCATCGTGGCGGCATCTCGACGCTGCTCATCGAGATGTTCGAAGTGAAGGAGGCACTCTTCGAGACTCAAAGTCTCTGGAAGGAGTTCAACAACTAACTTAAGAGATGGAATTTCACATTCAACCGGAAAGATAGATTCCATCCCATAAACCAACTAAAAAGGTGTAAAACGAGTAGCAGTCTTCACTAAGGTCTAGTATGCCCAAAGAGCCGAATACAACATAACGTGCCAATTGGATCGATTTTTGTCGATTGTCCATTGGAGGATCATCTTAAGAGTTTTATTGACTGCCTCGACCTATCCATTGGCCTGAGGATAATAAGGAGACAAATGCTCTTGCCGAAAACCCAATTTGAGAGCCAATTCATACATCAGTTGATTCTGGAAATGACTGCCATGATCAGTGACAATCTCTCTCGAGATACCGAATCTTGAGATAACCTGATTGAAAAGGAACAATGCTGCCGTGTCACTATCGTTTGTATAAGTGGGCATGGCCTCAGCCCACTTCGTAAAGTAGTCTACGGCCACGATAATGTACCTGTGATTCGCCGCTGAAGGCTGATTAGAAGTTGTAAAATCAATACCCCACTTAGTAAAAGGATCGACAGTGACAATGGGAAAAAAAGGAGCTGGATGAGCACGCATCTTTCGAGTAAAGATTTGACAGGGGTGACAGTGTTTGACTGCTTCCACAGTATTTAAAGAGTGAAGGCCAAAAATAGCCGGCACGTAAAATGCGCTGGGCTATAGCAAGCCCCGATAGATGACCACCACAAGCTCCACTGTGGAAGTCATTTAGCACTGACTCTACTTCCTCTAAGGTTAAACAACGTTGAAGGATTGAATCAACCCCTCGACGATATAAGGTATCACCAATAATCACATAATTTTTAGCCAGACGTAATTTTCGACGTTCATCCTTGGAGAAAGTAGAGGGAAACTTCGAAGTCTAGAGATAGACAATGATATCTCCATACCAAGGGTTGAGTGAAGAGATGAGGAATAAATGTTTGTCAGGAAAAATTTCCTCATAAACAGTATCCTCTCCACAAGGCAGCTCAGAAATTAGCTCAGCGAAAACCATGGATTTCTTAGACTTTGCAGATAAGAACTCGAGATCTAATTGTTGTAAGATGACTATCCATCTATTATATTTGCCCCCAATCGCTCGCCTACTGAGGACAAATTGAAATGGATTGACCGCCGCTAAGACAAAAGTTTTGCACAGCAGGATATAATGACGGAGCCGCTCAACAGCATGGACAACTGCGAAGTCCAACTTCTCAACCGGAGAATAGCAAAGTTCAAGACCTATTAAGCCTTAGCTCAAATAATAAATCACATGCTCGGTGAGAGCATCATCCTCCTGAACGAGAACCATACCAATGGTTGATTCTACTGCAGCGAGATATAAGAGGAAGTCTCTCCCATAATCCGGTGGACTCAAAAGTGCGGAAAAGACTAGTGCCTTTTTCAAAGCGTCAAACGATCATTGCGCAAAGTCGTCCCATACAAATGGAACTCCTTTCCGTAGCAAACGCATGAACCCTTTAGTGATCTCGGTATAGTTCGCTATAAACCGTCTTAAGAAATTAGCCTTCCCTTGAAGACTTTGAAGTTGTCGAATTGAGGACGGGGGAGGCAACTGAACTATTGCCTCAACCTTAAAGGGATCAACCCGAATCCCTTCATTTGACACAATGGACCCTAAAAACCGACCGGACGTAACCGTGAAAACGCACTTGTTGGGATTCAACCGGATTTTATAAAAATGACATCGCTCGAAAACCATTCGAAGGTGACTAGGGTGATCAGTTCTCTTTTGAGAATGAGCAGCGAGATCATCCAAGTATGCTTCGATGACATTTTTGATGTTGTGGAAAGCATATGACATGTCCCGCTGAAAAGTGGCTCCAACATTTTTAAGACCAAAAGGCATCTTTCTATATGCGAAGGTACCCCAGGGACATATAAAGACTGTCTTATGTTGATCTTTAGGACGGATAGAAATTTGATTATAACCAGAAAAACCATCCATGAAGGAAAAAATATCATTACCCACACACTCGTCGATAATCTGATCAATGAATGGCGTGGGGTAATTATCTTTCGTACAAGCCTTATTTAGGTCCCTAAAATCGATGCATACTTGGATTGTTCCTTGCTTTTTATCCACAGGGACTAGATTAGAAACCCAATCAGTAAGAGGAACAGGGTATATGAAACCCGCCTTTAGCAGCTTCTCCACTTTAGCTTTGATAACTGCTGCTTTCCTAGGGTTAACTGGTCGAAGCCTTTGACGAACTAGTTTGGTGTTTTCATATGTCTTGATCTCATGTTGAACTATAGATGGGTCAATGCCAGGCATTTCTTCATAAGACCAAGCAAATACATCTCGAAATTCCTTGAACAGGTCGGTGTAAATTTGAATTTCTTCAAGGGACCACTCAATTCCAATGAAGATATTCTCGATCATGTTAGGGTCCCTAGAGATGTTTATAGGTATTGTTTTTGAAATCACCGACATATTACCTTCGGCACGAACGTGTGCTGGAGCCAAAGGATTTCACACCGTACAAACATCACTAGCACAGAGCTTGAAGAATCTAGATTCTACCTCTTGCAATGGAGGAAGAAAGTATGAATGATGGTGTGAATCTTCCTAAGGTCGATCTATACCCATCATTGCTTCAAGGATTGCTTCTTTAGAAGGTAAAACTGAATCTAAGTAGTCCAAGTCAGAGGTAGAATCAAGGCTCCAAGCCGGGGCTACATCACCATCTAACTCCTCTTCAGAAAAAGGAGTAGAATTGCCGTCTATAGAGTTGACGATAGACTGATATCTAAGCTCAGCTACAGATATAAGGAATGCCATTCCATTCACTTGTCCTTCAACTAATGTGGTTGTAGTTGAAGGCAAGGTCCAAGGGTCTGAAAAATAATGAGTTCGGAAGAACTCTTCTCGAGGAGACTCCTTAGATGATGAAATGACATTGATTTTAGCCAAAGGAGAGGGAAGATCAAAAGTACCCATCAACGAGGAATACATCCCTACTCCTAAATTCTCAGTAGGTGGACGAGGGTTATCCACTAAAGGAACAGTAGAGTCAGAGCTTGCTTGAGGATTGACTGGACAATAATCCAATTGATCAACCTTAATGATTTTCCCCTCATGAGGAAAGCAAATGACACGAAACAGAGTCGAAACAACGACGTCCATTTCGTATACCCAGTTCCTTCCTAAGAGGAGATTATAGTCTAGGTTAGAATCTATGACTTCTACTTCAATATTAATGACCTTGCCCCCAACACATATAGGAAAGGGGCCGGGATAATCCCATGCGGCTTATGAGAATGACCATCGAATGTAGTCAAGAAGGTAGGTGAAGGAACAGCCGAAGGTGATCCAATAGCCTTCCAGCATGACATTGACATGATGCACGTGGAAGCTCCTTCATCAATAACGGTATGAAAAATGTTAATTTTCCAGTATGTAGACTTTATTTGAAAAGCCATATGATGAGGGAGTCTCTTTTTGACATTTAACATGTCGAAAGTGAGCACTAAAGAGTTAGTTGGATCGACTGCCCCAATCGCGGAAATTAAAGCACTTTGCTGAGCAGGACACGACTGGAGAACCTCTAAAACAGACATTGCACACAGACTGTGAGCCAGATCCTCAACAATGGAGTAGTTCTGGGCGGCCCTAGCATTAGGATTAATAGTCATACGTTTAGCGGAACCTTTTGGTATTCGTGGTACAGTCTCAACAGGGGGTCGCTCAATATGAAGGTCGGTATTTCTGGGAACAATCTTTTCGTTGGAAGTTTCGGCTTCACCATAATCACGTGACCGAGTAGCCACATGGACTTTAGAACCCATCATGAAAACATTCGATGATTTTTCCCCTTCCTGGTTGCTCCCTGCGGAGGTTGCAGGGTTTGAACTCATGCCAGCAAGAAGTTGCTGCCCTTGGGGAAAAGGGTTGATTAACACAGCTTGAGAACTAGAAGTCCCTTGCTGCCCTAACAAGTGTTGAGTGTCTTCAATCTTGGGGCAAAAACGAGTTAAATGGTCTCCACTGCACAACTTGCATGGAAACTTGACTTTCTTTTTAGACTCATTTCTACCACCACCAGCATTATTGCCGGATTTATTTGTTTCAGGCTTCCCATCCTAGTTCTTTTTCTTACCTCGTCCTTTCTTTTTCCCACTGGAATTTTGATTTCCTTTGGGGTTATTAGATTGGGCGACATTAATCGAAGAGGTTTGGGAAGCCGAAGGGTTAGACGATGTGACTTGGTTGTTAGAAGTAGTTTGTAAAGAAAACTGCTGCAATTGGTTCAACAAGCTCACTGCATTCATGTCTATCGACCCAATGATACCATCTGTGTGGGGACCTGGCTTCGACTTAGCTATGTCAACCTTAGAACCAGAAGCATCTGGCAAGTATTTTTGTAGGATCCCAGACTGAGAGTAGATCAATTCTAATTGTTGGGCCCTAAAAATGGCTTGCTCCTCAGAATAGACTCCAGACATGGAGACATCCTTGGAGATATCAGGTTGTAAAGATTTGAAAAACCATTCGAGACGGTACTCCGGAGGGATTTCAGCTTTAATGAGCCTCTTTCTCCATCTTCATTCCTGAATATGATTAGAAATGTGAGTTGCCTTATCCTGATGAAAAGTGGCCAGTAGTTCAGTTCCGGCATCATAACGGACAGGCAACTGAAAATTATTTAAGAAAATATTGGCTAAGTCAGCGAAAGATGTAAAGCTGCCCCCTGGCAACTCTATATACCATTTGGCTGCATTACCAGTCAAGGTGTGTTGAAAAAGTCTCAACCTAATCGAGTCATCGATAAGGGAATTAGATGAGCACCACAAATGGAACGTTGTTACATGGTTGCTTGGGTCCTCACCACTCTTCCCTTCAAATTTTGGAATGTCCAAAGGGAGTTTGGTTGGGACTGAAGGCCAGGCCAGATTGTACTTGATTGGATCGTTTTTTAACTTAGTGATATCTGGCAAGTTCAATGTTGCCAGAAACGGAAGCCTAGGAGGACCCTGGGGATTCCACCTAGACTGGGCGGAACTCCCAAAGTTCTGAAAAGATTGACCTGGATTTTGGAAGGCACTAGGTTGCCTGAAGTAAATAGCAAAATTGGTTGAACCAAAAGGCAAGCCCTGTGATCTAGCAAAATTCGGAGTTTGACCAACTCCGGCCGCATAACCACCGTAACCAGCAATGTTTCCTCCTAAAGGATTATAAGGAGTTGATAACCCCTGATACAGATTCCAAGCTGAAGCTAAGGGAGGAATACTTTGAAATGAACTAACTGTGGTGTATGGCCTATTCCCCTTGTTGGCCGAAAAACGAATTCCCAGTTCCCGCGCCACTAACCCTAGGGTTAGTCCAACCTTGGAAAGGATTGCTGCTTTTTCCTATAGAAGAAAAAGGAATGGATCTTATCATCGGGTTGGAATGTGGAATATGACCACTTCTGAAAGGAAAACCCTGGAATGAAGCCGATCCAGTCATCATGGATGTGGCGACACCAAACAGAACTGAAGGAATACCCTGTGAATGGGTGCCAAATGGGAAGAATCCAGAACCAAAAGCATTGGTTTGGGAATTTCCACTCATGGAGGAAATGGTGGCAGACCCAACTAAAGATGTGCTAGCAAAAGATCCAAACAAAGAAGTAGAGGAGATGGAAATCGTTCCTCCCCCTTGTACCGATGTTGGAGTCTGCATGGTTGTAGCACTTGTAGTAAAAGCCATGCTTCTAGTAGTGGTCATCGATGGTAAGTGCGTAGCGTAACCTGGACTTGACAGTCTATCCGTCGAAGTCGCAACGTATTGTAATACGTCTAGATGACTAGATGGTAGGGGAGAATTCGGAGCCGCTAACGACTCTGAGAGTTCTTCTACCTCTATGTTATTCTTCGCTTGTAAGTGAATTCGAGAAAGAACTGGAGTGTTCCCCTCTTGTTCCGCAGAAGTGGTAGGCCTTGCTTGAATACTAATTCCCCTGAGAGGAGGATCAATCCCCGATGCGTCAACTATTGTGGGACGAAACCCACAAGTAGTATTACCTCTGCGCCTTCTAGGAGAAGGCTCTAAACTTGGTGGTGAAACACCACGAAGTCTTCGAGACCGTCTAGGTGATCGATCAACCACTTTGAATTTCTTGTTAAGATCTAACTAAAGACTCAAAAAATTGAAAGCTAGGCCAACTAAGAGCACAGAACACACACTATAAAGTCCCTAAAGATAACAACTAGTCAAACAACTTCGAAGTATTTCCGCTCCGGGTGATTAGGACCGGACACCAAAATACGAGAAAGTGAATTAAGGGGCCTTACGAAGATAGTCTGGGATGATGAGGGCCCAGTCCTATCAGCGAAGATAACAAAGGAAGTTACACTGACCTCCTAACAACAGACTGCGCCGGTGCAAGCCCCCAAGCTTTGCAAGGGTGCCCTCCAGTAGTACTATCGAGAGTGATGCAACGTCGACCTCAGGTGCCACGGGATTCCCCTCCACAGCCACCTGTGTAGATCCCTAGGAGTAGCAATTGTGGATACCAACTCGTCGCAGAAGCCAGGCGGAATAGTCGTGAGGTAAGTTCAGACAAGTAGGAGAGGGGGTATCTCTCTTCCCTGTCTTCGCAGACCCTCGTGCTTAACTCCCAGATCTGGATCTTTCCTAGTATTCCTAACGCTATTGGATTTTCACTCATTATTCAGACTCCTACGTTTGATGTTTAAATGGCCTTGGAGAGTTAACTCTCCACTCGCCTAATCCAAGGCCCTAAAATCCTAAAACTTGTTGGTGTATCTAACTTAAAAGAAAAAAAAAATAGTGAATTTTAGTTAGCGCTTGATTTTAAAATAGGTTGTTCTTTAAGTCACGGGATAACGGAAGTGAAACTAGTGGTGTTTTTGACACAAAAGAAATTAATAAAAACCTAACTACATGCACATGCACTTGTTTTCGTTTTTCGATGAAGAGCAATTTCTACAGGGTTCAAAGGAACTTCTAATAAAACAAATTTTCTTTTATTTTCGTTAATTCACGCTTCACACTCACAAAAGTTAACAAAGCTATGTATGCCTAAAAAGATATGCAAATCTATCCTAATGCAACAAATATATGTTGATGCAAGATTCAAAACAACTCTAAAAACAAGAAATTAAAGTTTCTTGCTTATCAATTTTTATTTTTCCACTTAAAATGTCTAGATGGAATATGAAATGCTACCATTCATTTCGTCTAAACACTGAAAACAAATTTCAAGACAAACATAAAGCACTTTCATTCACTAAAAGGAAACCAAATGAAAACCAAGTTCAAGAAAGGAAAACAAAGTTTTTCAAAAAGTTTTCTTCAAAGCAACAACAAAAGAGTCTTTTCAAAAATGCTCTCAACAGGACTGAAACTTTGTGATTGAAAAATAGGCAACAAACACTTTTGCAAGTTGACACCACACAATGGATGAAAACTCAACAAACATAAATATGTTTAAAGATGCTCTTAACAATCAAAAGCAACAATGAAAGCTTTGGAAACAAAGATCAAAAAGATTAAAAAGACAAACTTCAAGAAAGTATCAATCAACAACTTTCATGAAACAAAGAAGTGGATGGTCATAAAAGCCGGTTTTGTCAAGCAAACAAAAAGTCACCAAAAGCAAGATTTAACACAAAGAATGAGACCAATCTTTCTGCCTTGATGAATCAGAGCAGCCAAGATTCCAGCAAGAAATATTGCGTGCTTCAGCAAAAATGATGACGCTTGCAACAACAAAAACAAGACCAATACTCCTTACAATCAGAGAGAATTCAGAACAAGGTGTTTGCCCTAAAACAAACAAATGACACTGGAAAATGACTGTTTCAGACTGAATCAAACCACCAGACAAACCTTCAGAGACAAAAATATTTACAAATCTTGAAAATTGCAAGATATACATGACTGTACTTATGTATAGATTGCGTGTATACGCGACTGATCCTAAGGAAACCTGTGTATACGTAGGCTAACTTAAGGAAACTTGTGTATATATGCTTCTGTAACTAAGAAAAACAACATATATAAAAGATTTCAAGAAAAATAAAAAACAAACTGAAGAAACTGGCAAAACTTAGAATTCAAGAACATACCACACAACAACAGCAAGAAAACAGGTAATTGAGCCCTGATTGGCTTGAAAAACACCCAAACTATGAACAACAAGAGTGTTGTACCCAGTGGAGTTGCCAATTCTGTTGAGGGAAATGTTCCCCTAGGGCTTTTGGGTTGAAACACTAGCAGATTGAAAGTTGTCTATAAAGAGAAACACACATTCACACAGCTATTATGCTATTATAAGCAAATTCTATAGCAAGAGGGGCATACCTTAGGTCCTACATTTGAGAAGGTCCTTTAGGGTCCAAACCCTTCTTCAAGTTCCTTTTTCTCCTTTTTCCTATAAAACAACCAATTCCAAAGAACACAATAGTATATGGACAAAAACTTATAAAGAAACCATCTTCATGTTATAAAGAAAGGTAGTTAGTTATGAACTTTAAACAACCATTCACATATGAATTCCAACATGAATATCATAAACATAAAGAGGATTTATATCAGGAACCAAGACGTGTTTCATTCATAGCGATATTTTTCTAGGGATTCCAAGTAATTAAGGTTTGGAAAATATTAGGGTTTAACCATTTTCATTAATTCCATATTGAAATCAATGAGAACTTAAACCAATAGATGTACTAGCCCTGATGAGACTGTTGCAACGGACGAGCACCACCCTCCTGTAAGGTCGGGATAAACAACCCATTAACCACACCAGGTTGCATGTAAGCTGTCTGCCGCAACCACCTCAAGTGCACTTCAACCATTAAAGGCACACAATATGCACCCCAGTCACACCGAAGACAAATTTATAGCACACAATTTGAAAGGATAGCCACACAGATTCCACAAATTCACATCCGAGCACCACCATGTGGGTAAGGTTATGAGTAAACCACCTTACAAAATGACCATAATCAAACGCCTTAACCTACACACCACTCACCACCCTTCGACAAGAAAAAGAAAAAAGAGTTGTGGTTCACATCATATGGCCTTCACCTCTTCTGACAAAGACACCCTATGTGAAATTCAATCTATATTTTCACATAGTAGACGAACCAATCACCCCGAGGGAAACCTTATACCAAGCAATTCCAAAGAGAAGCTACTCAAAACCCACTAATTGTCACTCGAGCACCTCTAGATGGGCATAATTATGGACTAAACACCATATAGAGAGACGAAGAGAGTCAGACTACTTATCCCACATGTAGGCAAGAAGGCACGATGAGACAAATTCCTTCTGCTCGAACCAGTGATAGGCTAGAGCTTGGTGGCGGCTCAGCTCCATGCTTATTCACATCCCTGGGTCCCATGATGAGAGAATGAAATGAACCCTAGACTGCACCACAAGGCATTGATCCCACACAATGCCTCTTATCCTAGGTTGAAACCCTGGGGAGCCACCATGGATACAGACCCACATTCCTTGCTTACCAAAACAAGCTTCCACACTAAACTTCCTTCATAACCAGCCTACAATTATAAACACAGTTGGAGCCTCCCACGTACCTATGTATTGAATTCATTAAGTTTGCATGAGTGTTAATTTATGAAGTGCATGGAGCTATTGTAGGTCCTGAGGAACACTCTGGTTCCACTTGTACCATCGTCAAATCACCCACATCGGGGGGGTTCTTCTTTCCTTATTGATTGAATTCTTAGTTGTATATTTACATATTGAGTTGATGTGTACTACATTTGATGATCTATTCTTTGTTCGTGGTCTTTAATGTTTTTAATCTGAGTTACTAACACATTAGATACTGGACATGTATGGTTATTAGTGTGTAGGTGGCAGTATTTGATGGATTGACAATGAGAGGAGGAGTGAGCATGTTTGTCCCTAGGATGTTTCATATGGAAACATACAAGACTGTATGTACCAATCTGAATATAAGTTATTAAATTATTTTTATACTAATATGTTAAGTGTTTGATAGCATTTTTGAGTGCAATACATTACCATTATGCTTTTGAGAAATACCATTTATTGTTATTTTTAAATGGGTAGCCTTGAAGAATAATGGGTTAGCAAAACATTTTTTGTTTTTGATTTTTTTCTAATATAGGGAAGCTCAATATATGTTCAGTGAAAATATGTAGTAAGTCTCACACCTAAATATTTTAATGTTCTCATATGAAATCTGCATGCTTTTTAGACATTTTATACTCTGCATTGGTGTAAACAACAAAACTTGTCAAGTAGTTAGGAAATTCGGTGAGTCTACTTCTGTTGTTAGGAAATTTAGTAGCTCACCTATAACTCAACACATATTTAACCAAACTCGACAAGACTCTTATACATTCTTACATTCTCAAGCAATGGAAATCACAATTTTGTCCAAGCTCAATGTTGAACATGACTAGGAAACTTGGTCATCATGTTTAGTGATTAATGATTAACTTTTTCTCTTCCTTTTGTTTGTATTTCTTTTTTTTTGTTCAGTATGTGGTCCCTAGTAATGATGGTGTGCTTGTTAGGTCCCTATAGTACTAGCATAACCCCTTATTGTTATTAGTGAAACCCCCTTGTTATATTGTTTTTCCCATGCAGTCCTCGTATTTTTATTATTGTGTCCCATAGAAGCCCACCATTTTTATTATTGTTCATTTACATTATTATTGTTATGTTTTCTCTGATTATATTATGACCCCTTAGACTGCTATATATAGAAAGGAGGTCTTGTCATTTGTATCATCCAAGAATTATTTATTTGTGTAATGTAAAGGAGGTTTCCCCCTCAAAGAGGCTTATTTTGAAGGCATTGATCTCTCCTTTCTATCTTTTTGTGAGATGGTTTCGTAACATTTGGGATTAGAGCTTTGGATTTTAGGGTTCCATTGCTCCAAACAAGTAATCGTGGAATTTTTACTATCACATTTTTTATGCAATGTTTCAGAAGCTAAAAAACAAACCCATTTGAGAAGATATCTTGCTAAACTTTGGGTCCAAATTTCAGATCTTGTCGCACTATATTTCCAGATATATGATCTGAGGAAGTTAGGGTTTTTTAAAGCTCCAGAATTCCATCTCAAATAGGTCATCATGGAATTTTCGCTATAATTGTTTTTCTACAATGTTTCAGACTCTAAAATTAAAACCCATTTGACCCGAAAACATGGTGAAGCTGAGGCCCAAATTTTAGATCTTGTTTTCTTATATTTTTGGAGATACAGCCCAAGAAATTTTGGGTTTTGGCAGGCTGCTGAATTACATACCAAATAGGTGACCTTGGAAAAATCATCATAACTTTCTCTTTAAGAATAAGATTGAAATTTTGTAAGAAGTTATAGAAAGAGGATGGACTTTGGTTTTCTTTCTATCAGTTTAAGGTCCTAAGGTGGAAACAGTGACATGTGGAACTTCACAAAATTTCTCTCTATTGAACCAATCTATAATCAGGCCATCATGGGATATTTTACATAACTCTTCCTTGTGGAATCCAATCTTGATCAGACATGTGAGGTTGGAAAGAGGACCCAGAGGGCTACTGTAGAACACAATTTCAGAACTTGGAAACCTGAAATTATAGAGTTATAGTCATTTCACGATCGAACTCCTAAAATGAAGAAAAGGCAATATGAGAAAGTTTGATGGCAAGGATCTGTTAGATTGGATACTACAGATGGAGCAATATTTTGATCTACATGAGGTGCAACTATTATAAAAGGTATGTACTTCATCTTTATATTTAGAACCAAATCAATTTTTATGGTATGAAGGGCTTTGTTTTTGTAAACCACTTTTCACGTGGTCATTTTTTGTGGAGGAAATGATAGCACATTATGAGGATACAAAGAGAGCCACCTTCTTTAACCAGTTGATAAATCTCAAACAAAAGGGTTCAATGGCAGAGCACATTGAGGAATTTCAAAAATTGAGTATAAGGGTAAATGATATTCCAGAGAAAAAGGATTGATGTGTTCATAGGGACATTAAAGGATAACATTCAACATGAGGTTCGTCTTTGGGAACCTGATTCATTCGAGAATGCATTCAGGATGGAAAGAAAAGTTGAAAGTAGAATTATGGAAACAAGGAATCCCACCACTCACAACTATAAATATGAAAGTGTTTTTTCTCCTAGACTTCCACAACCTACAAGGTTTTCACAACAACAGTTGGAAGAAAAAGAGAAAAAGGGCTTTGTTATATTTGTGATAGAAGGTACACTAAAGGTCATAAGTGTGCTGAGAAGAAATTATTTTACATAGATTGTGAAGAGAAGCAAGAAAAGGATCAAGAAAAATCAAAAGAAGAGGATACACACTAGGAACAAACCCCAGAGAAACAAGAAATGAATCTGAGTATATCTTGTAAAGCATTGGCAATAATTACCACTTCCTCAAACTCTCAAGAAATAAGGACATAGGAAGAAGAAAAAGGTTCAAGAAGTGAAATATCACATCAAGAAAGAAGAAATCAATCCGACCATATCTTGTAATGCATTGGCTAGAATTACCACTCCTCAAACAATCAAGATAGAAGGACATATCAAGAAGAAAAAGGTATTAGTGTTGATTGATTTGGTCAGTAACCATGATTTTATTCATTGTAACATAGCCAAGGAATTGAATTGCTTCCTAATCGAGCACTAGAGTGTGAAGTGATGGTTGTAAGTGGAGGAACCATAAATATCTATGGAAAGTGCCATAATATCAAGCTATCCATGGGAGAATATGTATTGAATAACCAAATTCTTTCCATTGGAATGGGTGGTGTTGATGTTGTACTAGGAGTCCAATGACTACAATCTTTGGGTACAATAGCTTTTAATTTTCAAGAACTTTTCATGAAATTTTCTTTAGAAGGAAAGGAAGTTGAATTAAGGGGTATCACGGGAAATAGGGAAAGATAATCATATCTAATGGAATGATAATGATTCTAAAGAAAGAAAAACGAGGCGTAATTGCACAATTATGTTCATTATAGGTTTCAATATCAAAATCATTTATTTCTCCAGATCTCAAAAAGGTATTGGACAATCATTCCAAGATATTTGAGACTAGCAAAGGCCTCCCACCTATTTGTGACCATGATCATTCTATTCATTTGATTCTAGGAAGTGTTCCACCAAACATCAGACCTTACAAATATCCCTATGACCAAAAGATAGAAACTCAATGTATGGTTGTAGAAATGCTAGAGGCTGGTATAATTCAACCTAGTCAAAGTTCTTTCTTTGGTCCAATAGTATTGATGCACAAGAAGGATGGGTCATGGTGCATCTGTTCAGGTTATAGAGAGCTCAAAAAACTCACTATTGAAGATAAATTTCCCATTCCTTTCATTGATGAATTATTGGATGAATTACCCGTATTAATTTACTTCACCAAGTTGGATCTTTGTTCAAGATATCATCAAATAATAATGAAGACTGAAGACATTCTGAAAACAACATTATTGAACAAAGATGAATTTTCATGGACTTAAGAAGAAACGAAGGCCTTTGAATATCTTAAAGAGGCAATGTGCTAAGCACATGTCTTAGCTACATGCGACTTCACAAAAACCTTTATTGTGGAATATGATGCTTCAAGAAATGGAATTGGTGATGTTTTAATGCAAGAAGAAAGACCCACTATTTTCGAAAGTCCTCTAATCAAAGGAAATTATATACACAAAGCTATTTACTATTGGCATTATTTTTCTGGTGAGGTTATATGTTACAGATGTTGTACTTGATGGCAACACCCACGGCAAGGCTCTCAATATGATGAAAATTAAGAAGTACGCAGGAAAATAGTTCAGAAGATGCGTACTCGCAGGTATGCCGTGTAGGGACCGTGTCCAGACACGTGGGTTACCTATTCATGAGGTGCGTACCCCAGTGCACACACTTCAAGGCAGTGAAGCGCGCACACATGGGGTTTCTTATGGTATTTAGCCGACGGTATTGTGTTATTATGGTTTTTTCCCATGGTATTGATCCATGATTTGAGGAAGAAATTGCCTATATAAAGAAAAGAAGATCATTTGGCTTGTGCATCTTTTGAAAATTGAACATCTTAAGATCTGAAATATTGGGTTCTCCGTTTAAGAGCTTGATGTATAAAAGAGAAGTTGAAGGCGAATCTGTGAAGGGTGATCTCTCGAGCGCAAGATCAGATCTGAGCATCTGACTATATTTCGGCCCTAATCAGACGTACGCAGGTGATTAACGGTGCGCGTGCATGGGTACGCAGAGGCGACAAAGGGGCAGTGCGTGAGTATGCAGAGGCGACGAAGGGGCAGTGCGTGGGTACGCAGAGGCGACGAAGGCGCAGTACGTGGGTACGCAGAGTGACAGTGGTTCAGGTGCGTACGCACAGTAAGCGTACGCGGCGCGATAGTTTTTCTGGGTGCGTGCCTACTGTGGCAGTACGCGGTGCGATAGTGATTTTGGGTGCGTACTGTACGCAGCACAGTAGAAGAAGTAGTGCGTGGTCACGCAGTCTAGCAGAAGGAACTCTGCGGGTATACGCAGAAAAGCAGAGGGTGAAGTGTGTGGCGATGCAGGCCAGTGAAAAGAAAACCGCGTATCTGTCTTAAGATCTTCTGTTGACTAGATTTTTTTGTTGAAAAGGTGTTCTGGGTTTAGTTATGTTATTGTTGATCTGGTTACTGCAGCTGACTGTGTAATTTACATGTACTTGATGATCATTTGATGTATATGGATCCAGTTTGAAAATTTATGAAAAGTGGTCCTTGAAAATAAGTAGGGGGTTGTGGCTCCCTTCCAAAAGAGACTGGAAAACGAGAGAGAGTTGTAGCTCTCTGCAGGTTGTAGCCTGCGTACTGGTAAAGGACTGCACCAGTACAAGACCATTGTAAAAGGAGTTTCTAATTTGAAAGAAGATAGAGACATATTGCAGCAGGTGGTTTTCACCCACATTGGGTTTCCACCTTATATCTGGTGTTCTTTGATGTGACTGTCTATTTTTCTTGTTCATGCTCATTATTTTATGGTACTGATATGCAAAAATAATTCAAAGTGTAAATAAGGAAGATTTGGTAAAAGAACTAGATAATACTGATTCACCTTCCCTCTCAGTATTATTTTCAACAATTGGTATCAGAGCAGGTCCTTCTGAAAGAAGCTTGATTGCTTGAAGGAAGATCTTTCATCATGAGCAACTACAAGAGGGAAGCATCTATCATGCCACCGATTTTTGATGGGACAAACTTCAATTATTGGAAGGTAAGAGTTACTGCATATCTTCAATCTCTTGGTACAGATGTTTGGGATATCATAGAGACAGGCTACAATTTTCCTTCAGCTACTCCTACAGATGCGGCCGAAAAGAAGAAATATGAAACAAATGCTAAAGAAGTGAATACTTTGCTGGGATGCTTATCTCAAACAGAGTTTGTGAAAGTTATGCATTATAAATCAGCAAAAGAAATTTGGGACAAGATTGTCTTGAGCTACGAAGGAGATGAACAGGTAAGGCGTGCTAAACTTCAAACTCTCAGAATTCAGTATGAGAATCTCAGGATGTATAATGATGAAAGTGTGGCTAATTACTTTCTTCGGGTAGATGAGATTGTTAATTGTATGAAAAATTTGGGTGAAGAAATAAGAGAGGCTATTTTGGTTGAAAAGGTTCTAAGATCATTGTCCCCCAAGTTTGAATCTAAAGTATCTGCAATTGAAGAAAAGGAAAATCTACGAATTCTTACTATGTCTCAGCTACATGGAATTCTAACTGCTTATGAAATGAGAAAGGGAGGTCCATCAGATAGAAGAGAAGCTTCTTTCAAGGCGTCAGGCAAAGGAGATTATTATGAAGCAAGTCACGTACCAGAAGAAGAAGAAGAAGAATCAAATTTTGTCAGAAATCTTCAAAGGGGTTCTGGAAGGTTCAGAGGTAAGTTACCTTTTAAATGCTTTGCTTGTGGAAGAGTAGGTCATTATGCTGCAAAATGTCCTTATAAGGATAAAGGAAAGGAACCTGCTAGATGGAACAAGAAACAGAGTGCAAGTAAGAAAAGCTACTACACTCATGAAGACAGTGATGGTCTATCAAACAGTGATGAAGATGAACGAGGTAATGAATATAAATTGTTAATGGCATTTGAAGATGATGATTATATGGATGCTATAGATGTGGATTACTTTCATGAAGAAATTACTAAACTTAAGAGATGTATAGAAGAGAAGAATATGATCATTGATACTCTACAATTTCAAATTGATGAAAAGGAAAGACATCTTGAAAAATTAGAAGGTGAAATTGTTGGTCTTAGAAAAGAGATTGAGAAAACAAAAGCTATTAATCTTAAGTTTGTCAAAGGATCTGAAACTTTGGATGAGATTATCAATGTGCAGCGGTCTCCTCTAAACAAGACAGGTCTGGGCTATACTGGAGAAACTTCTCAAGCATCCACTTCAAAGAGTTATCTTGAGGCAGCAAAAGAGAGTGAGCAAAAGCACAATGGAGACTATCAGGTAAAGCAGGGACAAATTGCAAATAAAGGCCATCAGCAATCTGTTTTAAGAGTGAACAAAAGTTACAACCAGCCACAGGTAAGGTCTTCTCATTTTGGTTCAAGAATGGATAAAAATAGAGATTACAATCACTTGGCTGGTAGATTTGATAACTGCAGAAGTTTCCTGAATGGACAATGTTTCTCTTGTCATAACTTTGGTCACAAAGCAGCTCAATGTGTTGCATATAAAACAATCATGACCAGAGAAGCTCAAAAACAAAAGAGTATGACTGGAATTACAAAAAGGACCTATAACAACTTTTCGGCTCTTGAAAATGAAGTTGAATGTTCTATTTGCAATAAATTTGGTCATGAAGATTCTGAATGCAGGAGCAGGTTTCAGCAGGAAAAGGAACAAGTCTCAAGCACCAAAACATGGAGAAAAAAATAACCACAAACAGAAAGATGTGGGATAGCATTTTATGCAGAGGGACAAGCAAATCTATGGTACATTGACAGTGGATGTTTGAAGCATATGACAGGTGAGAAAGAAAAACTTGAGTCTTACTCTGCTCTAGAAAAGGGAAAGAAAGTTTCCTTTGGAAATGATACTCCTGCAACTATAAAAAGGAAAAGGCATTGCTCGGTTAAAAGAAAAGGTCAAGGCTAGAAATGCTTTGTATGTTGATGGATTGAAGCATAATCTTCTAAGTGTCAGCCAGATGTGTGATCAAAGATCCGAGGTAATATTCAGATCAAATGGATGTCTTGTTTGTGATCTTGATACAGGTAAAACAGTGATCAAAGGCAAAAGAACTCCAAATAATCTGTACATATTTGAAGAAGATCAACAACAATGCTATCTGAGCAAGGATGATGAACACTGCTTATGGCATCGGAGGTTGGGGCATCTAAGCTTTTCACAAATAAGGAAAGCACGCAAATATCAGGCAGTTCACGATCTTCCAGATATCAAAATTCATGACAACACCATATGCAAATCATGTCAGTTTGGAAAAAAAACCAGAACTAACTTTCCAGAGAAGGAAGGATCAGCTAGCATGCCTCTTGAGCTAGTACATACAAATACATGCGGT